>QNQO01002126.1:0-151645 GCA_003290165.1 Berberis thunbergii | reverse complement strand
CTCGGGTCGGGGGTTAAGAGAAAATGAGGGAAGATTGATAGAGCAGAGATGCTAAGGTGATTAAGGAGGTCGTGGTTGATAAGAAGGGAGAGGAAAAAAGAAGAAAGATGGAATAAGTGAGAAGATAGGGGAGATGAGAAAGAATGGTTGCAATAAGCTAATGAAACTCTGTGATAAGACTGATCATCAGGATGAAACTCTTTCAAATCAACAAAAAAATATGGACCACCATCTAGCTAAGGCATTCAAGCAATAGGAACCTCCAATCTACAATCGGAATTAGTATACTATGAATTCAATGTATTTAGTACAAGTGGCGAATGTAATGGCTGGTTAGCTGGTAGTGTCTTGCCGGAAAACATGGTTGTTTAAAAATTAATGATTTATTATTGCCGTGTATATGGTTGTGATGCCACCCAGTATTACCTGCGCCTCACAAACTAAACCTTTTTTGCAACGAGGCCTTTTCGGGGAAACCCCACATCGCCTAGCTCAGATGAAGGCTCGACCCGATAGGTAATGTTTAAGTTGGGACAATATCGTTAATATGTATAGTGGACCAAGAGACCCGCCGAAAGCCATAGTCTCTAATGCAATGCAATTGCATAGCCTGTTAAACCACAAACAAATTTTCACACAAAATCAACCTAGAAAATACACTCTTTCAGTCCAGGAAACAGCGCTGCTATAACCCAAAAACAAAGAAGCATAGCTCTGTTCTGTATCCTGTTTTGCCCTTCTGTGTCCACCATCGCCAATCCAAGATGCTCCAACTCCGCCCTACCGTCCACCATCGCCAATCCAAGATGCTCCAAGTCCAGTACTCTTCACAGCCTAGCAGAGACTTACAAATTTCCCAATCAAACCACACAACACCCCTCCTCTTCCATCTAAATCAGTGTTTTCGATGTCAAGAAATACGAATGTATGGCGTATGGGATTTGTCTAACTTGATCAAACCCAGAATTTTTGTAGGGAGGCATGATATCTCCGTCTCCCTTGCTAATTTTTCCTGCTACGCCCTCCCTGCCAATGAGTTAGCAACTGCATTTGTCTCCTTATTCACATCATGATAACACATGACCTCTCTTCCGCCCCGAAGACAATGGATTTCATCCCAGAATTTTTGAAAAACCAAGGGATTTTAAATTATTTATAGAACCAGCCTCTAACCAAAGCCACATCCTTTTGTATCATGATCTTAGTGTAAACGGAGCCCTTCCAAAAGCGCAAGAGTTTTCTCTTAATATTCGTAACTTCACCAAAGAACAACTGTTGTGCTGCCAAACAATCTCCCATACCTACTGCTAAGTTCTTCCTTGACGATGTGAGACAAGGACTTAAATTGATATTTATTTTATTATTATTTTTTTGGAAAGCGAGCTGGGTTTTTAGGATCCCCGAACCTTATATTATAATAAAAAAGATATGATAAAGTTTACAATCGCTCATACGTCACTCGTTGCATCATATACAGAACAATAATTAAACTTGCTTTAAAGCTTCAACAAAGAATCTAATTAGTTTTAGATTCACCGTCTCCAGGTTGGGGAGTAACCTTGCAAAGTGTTTTGCTACTAAAGTGGTTGCATGATAAACCTGTCATAACTTTTCTTCCTCATAATTACCAATCAATCCTTTAATTACTCTCATGACCTGATTTATACCCAATGTGGCACCAGGATGTATGAGAAGTCGTCGTAAAGAATCGAAACACAATGAATCATGATATAGAAACTAATCTAGCATCCATTATAAGGTTCTAATAAGCATTTGCATTATACCTATATTATCATCATCAGTTACCTGATTTAGGATTTGTCTTCTTGCTTTGAGAAAACTTTCGAGGAACATATTCTGTGGGAGGCTTTTGTGGTAACCTCATGTTCTTCTTCAATAGTGTTTGCCTCACCTTTGTTGCTTTCGCTTCAAGTAAGCCTTTAATTTTGGTGATCAATGCATCCTTGCCTATTCTTGCAGTTGTTGTATTTCAAAAACATTGATGGCTTGGGGTGTTAGCCAATCCATGGGCGTTGTTGGAGAGTTCGTGCGATCTTTCCCCTGTCTTCCATCAGTCATCTCTCGTCCTACTTCAGGATATGTAGAAGCTGATTTTGAAGTTGCATCAGCCTATTCATTGCATCTTTCTGATTGGAGCATCTTTCCTGATTTGGAGCAACTTCTATTTCACGTTGAATTTGCACAGGGAGCATCAACTTCTTGTTCCTCAACTGGGTGTGTAGGGATAACTTCTTTGTTTGATGGTTTGCAGTATCCATCTCATCATCATACTGATCTATAATATCTACCTCATTCACGTTGCTTGTGTCTCACTTACATTGGTGTTGGTCTGCCTTCTGACATCTACGTTTGCATTGCCTTATTGGGTTTGAATGCATGTTTTCCTGAAACAACGGTCCAACCATCTTTATCTTTCTCATTCTGATTCTGATATACTTTCTTCTTGTTTTCTCCCAAACTTTTGGAGTCGTTTGTCTAATTGGCTTACTCTTTGGACAACCCATTTTGTTGTGCCCAAACCTCGCACAAGAACTACATTTGACTGGAACCCAAACATGCTCCACTTCCACAAGTCTCTTCTTCTCATCATTAATAACTATTGGTATTGCTTTGGGAAATTGGTTGTTGACATCAATTTTCCACACAAACTCTTGCATATGACAGCGTGTTCTCTCCTCTGTAGCTCTGTCAAGCATGATAGGAACTCCAATTGCACTCGCAATTTTTTGTAAGCCTTCGGGTTCCAAAGGAACATAGGAACTTTCTTTAGAGTAAACCCATATGGGCACAGATGTAAGTACCTCAGTTTCCTCATCCATCATTGGAGACCAACCTCTAAGAATGAATAATCTGCTGGCAATGTACACTGGCCCATTTCCAGAACTTTGTTCTTATCTCTTTCATCTGTAAACTTGAAAACAAAGTTTTTATCCCCATGAATAATCATCTCAAAATTCTGGGTTCCCCAAGCCCTAACAAGATAATCTTTCACATGCCCATAAGCCAAACGTTTGCCCACAAACCTTCCTATGATCAGGTGTTCACATTCTTCAATTCGAGTTGCAAAATCTAAAGTATTAACTTGCACTATCTTCTTACCTTCTATGATTGCAGAGGTTCATATCTAAGTTTGGTAGCACCTCCAAACTTATTCTGCTTCAGCTTAGAAGCCCAATCCATCTTGGGTACAACACGCGCATGGTCTGCTCTGTCTTGCCTTGACTACCAGCATTCCTTTTTTTTTTTTGGAAATCAAGTGGGGTTATTTTAGGATCCCAAACCTAGAAAAGGAATAGATTTTCAATTACATTCTCCAATAGGTTTTCCTTATACTATCTTCAAATACAATGTCTTTCAAGTCTTGTGCAAAGGAACTAGGAATTACTTCCCTGAATTCAGTGTTAGGAAGTTGATTCGCCAGCCTGTCTTGTCTGTTAGTCTCTCTGTAGTCATGGAAAATCTGATAATCCTATAGCAGACCTAGCTGCAGCATGGTTTTGATCCTGCTGATAATATGTCTTAGAATTCAGCTGAGTTCATTTCTTTGGGCCTATATTTGAACACAGTTGTTGAGTCTGTTGAGAAAGAACTAAGTTTCTGGATGTGGTGAAACCGGGCGTTTTGCCATATTCAAACACCCTGAAGTTCATCGTTTCAGCACAGGATTTCTCTGTCGTAGAGCCTGAGCAAAACTTGCAACTACTTACCCCTGCAATCCCTGATCACGTCCATAGCCCCCTCTGGCCCTGCAGTGACCCGTCTGAGTTGATCTGTGCCAAAGTAGCACTCGGTTTCTTCCAGCAACATTTGAGTGGCCTCTTAATCTTGTACAAAGCATCCAGATTCCAGCTTTCAAAGAAACTGTCTGTTAGTTGCATTGTCCTCAACAACTAGGTCCTCACAGTGAATTTCATATAATGTCTGAGTATATGCGTTTGGTGAGCTCGACACTAGTACAACTTTGCTGCTCATATATTCTTTTGTTCCTGTCCCATCCATAGTGCATATATAGTTGCATGCAAGGTGACTTTCCTGACTTGAGTAATGCAAGAGTTTCCAGTGAAATGCTGAGAACACCAATGTAGTTCAATGTCACAAGTCAGAAACTTGTCTAGTGTATTTTAGGAAATGCAACATCTTAGTCCAGATAGGCTTTGAGTATGTACACTCAAAGAAGAAAATGTCTGGATGTCTCTGGTTCCTAGTTGCATAATGGACAGATATCAGTTTGAGCTACTCCCCATTTCTTCAACTTGCTGAGCGTTTTTAATGCACCATGAATAAGTAGCCAAGTGATGAAACTGTGTTTAGGAATGCTCCCTTTAAACCACACCAAATTAGCCCAGTCCACTCTGTTGTTGTGCCTCCTTATTGCTCCATACGTAGCTTCATCTAGAAACAAGCCTGTTTTTTCCAGCATTCCAGAGCACCTCATTCTACTTACTGGCATCTATATCAATATCGATTCAGGCAATTAATGATTTCAAGTGATTGAAATTCCCAGCACTTGGAGGAATGCTCCAAGCATTGTCACTAATGATAGATGAGACTATCACATTCCTATGCAGGGCTGAGTCATATGTCAATTCCTGTGGGAACTTGTCATGAAGTATACCCATAGGGTGCCATGGATCTTTCCAAAATAGGGTGTTCTCCCCATTACCAATGGAGTGCACAATTAAGCGAGAGGATGCCCCTTCTCGCTCCTAATATGCTTCTCCAACACCAAGTGGCCTCTATGGGAACATTCATTAACCATAAGTCTTTATTTCTTATCAAGAACTTCCAGATCCATTTGACCCAAATAGATTCTCTGCGTGGGATTATGCTCCATATGTGCTTCATGTTGGCTGCCTCATTCCAATACGAATGTCTCTGATTCCTAGACCTCCTTCGTTGTATGGGAAGCAAATTTTATCCCAACTAACCATGGGCTTTTTAGTTGCGGACATCACTGTTTGACCATAAGAATCTTCGTAGGATAACACTGATACAGTCAAGTGTATGTTTAGGCAGTCCATAGGAGGTCATCCAGTAGATATGCATACTGGCCAAGACTGACTTGATGAGTACTGACCTGCCTGCGTAAGAGAGGAATCTATTTTTCCATGAGCTTACTTTCTTTCTTATCTTTTCTACAATTGGGGCACATTGCTGATGAAAAAGATGGGAAGAGATCATCGGGATGCCTAGGTACCTTACTGGGAGAGTACCTATGTGAAACTGGAGCGAAGCCCAATGATGGACGTTCGCTCTTCATCTGGGACACCTGATAGAACAATGAGCTTTTGTCACGGTTTAACCTCTAGCCCACTGCATGCCTTGAATGCTAGCAGAGTATCATGAAGAGCCTTGGCTGAGTGATCATCCCCATGAAAGAATGCGATCAAATCATCCACAAAACATAAGTGTGTCACAACTGGGTCATGATATCTGTAATGGAGCTTGTAATGGCCTTCCTGCACTTGTTTCCTTAGCATGATATGAAGAATCTCCATTACCATGACAAAAAGGTAGGGTGACATAGGACATCCTTGTCTAATGCCCCTAGCAGCCTTAATGTTACCTTTAGGAGAGCTATTCAGGCATACTGAGAACCTGGGCGTAGTGATGCATTCTTTAACCCATTCTATGAACTGATCTGGAAAATTGAATTTCTGAAGCATGTGCAGTATGACATTCCAGCGAACCATATCATTGGCCTTCTGTAAATCGATTTTAACCTTGCACCTTGGGGGTCCTTTGTCTCTGTGATAGTTGCGTACAAGCTCGTAGGCAATTATGTTGTCCTAAATGTATCTCCCTTGTATGAATGTTGATTGGGAGTCATTGACTACTTGTTTAACAACCTCTTTCATCCTACTTGTTAGGAGCTTAGTGATGCACTTGTAGACAACGTTGCAACATGCAATGGGCCTATAATCACTGAACAAATATGCATTAGTAGCTTTAGGAATAAGAGTTACATTACTAGCATTTACCTCCCTTAGCAATTTGGATGTCTTGAAAAAGTTTAAGACAACCTTGACAAAGTCACTTCCCACCATGCGCCAAGTAGCCTTGAAGAACCCAGCTGAGAACCTGTCGGGGCCAGGTGCTTTGTTTGAGTCAATAGAAGCAAGAGTCTCTATGATCTCACCTCGACTAATTTGTTTAGTTAACTCCATACCCATTGCACTAGATATCGTGTTTTCAACTTGCAAACTATTTAGGATTCCTGGGTCATAGTCTGTATCATGGGTTCCCGCAAATATGTTCCCAAAATAATGAATGCATTCAGCTTCTATAGCGTCTGGCTCCTCTAACTTCTCCCCTTGGCTGTTGTCATCATCATCATCATCATCAAAGCCCATTCCCGAGATTTTTGGGGTCGGCTACATGAATTTTGGTTCTCCAAGCAATGCGATCTTCCCACATTTCCTCACCTAATCCAAGCTCAATGATATCGCCATTTCACCGTCTTCATCCAAGTTTTCAACGGTCGTCCCCTCCGTCTACACCCTCCATTAATCCCTTGGCTGTTGTATATACTCATAATCTTATTCTGCATTCTCCGTTCTCGTACCATACTATGGAAGTAGGCGTTATTTGGGCACCAACTGAGAATAGAGTGGACCTCAATTTTTGCTTAAGTTCAGACTCCTCATGTCTGGATGCCATTGCATAAGCTTTGACAGCTTGGCGTTCCTCAATCAGTGAAGATACATCAGTGTGGGGGGCTTGAATTGCTGTTTGAGCATGTTGCATTCTGGCCCATGCTTGTTCTACTGCTGAGGCAACTATGTTGAACCTATTCTTACGCCACTCAGTTAGCTTTAGTTTCACATTTTTCAGCTTGTTGCACCAGTCTATACATAGGTGTCCCAATCACTTGCAACCTCCACACGTCTTCTACTATCTTGTAGAAGTCGTGTTCTTCCACCCAGTAGTTAAAGAACTTAAATGGGATAGGACTTCGATAAACTATTCTCATATAAGGTTAAAATCATAGAAGTGTGATCAGAGATACCTGAAATTTAGGAACTCCGCTTCGGCATCTGAAAGTTGATGTAACCCAAATTGTTGACTAGAACCCTGTCAATCTTAGATGAGACTCTGCTTGAATTTATTCGATTGTTGCACCAGGTAAAGAAGTTGCCTCTATATCAACAATCATACAAGCTCGCTTGGGTTACACATCTTAGGAAGTCTTGAGAGCCCCCTTGTTGAGTCTCAGCATGACCCATTTGTTCCTCATCACGCAGTGTTGCATTGAAGTCGCCTAGTAGAGCCCATGGGTTAGTAACTGAGCTAGAGAATGATGTCAGTTCTTGCCAGAGGTACTGTCTGATAATGTAACAATTGCTTCCATAGATGAAAGAAAGTGCACAAGTGAAACCATTGGGCCATTGAGCATTCATGGTAATAGCTTGGGCTAAAGTGAGATGGTGTTAATGGTAACAATGTTGGGATCCCATCCAACCCACACACGGCCTCCATGCACTATTGCACTATTATCAATCCATATCCAATTAGGCAGCAACTTTCGTTGGAAATTAGTTTTTTTCCTCTCCTTTACTTTTGTTTCAACTAATCCGACTATATCCAGCTTCTGTTTTTTTACTAGCTCCTTCACTTCCTGTTGCTTCATCGGGTCATTAAGACCCCGAATGTTCCAACACCGAACCTTAATCATTGGCAACATGCTTATCAGGGAGCTGCTGACTCCCGAATGGCTTGTTCCTAAATCTGACATTAGGTTGTTTAGCTATGTTCTTAATCCTAGCCACAAAGCCTTGAGCTAGTTTAGGTTCTGCAGTATTAGGTGCTGCAATAATAGGTGCGGCAGTATTAGTTGCTGCAATATTGGGTATCTCAACCTCGCTAGTGTCCTGGGACCTGATAGGGATCAATTGCATGCTGCTTGTTGCTTCACCTTGAGGTTCCAATTCGTCCTGGGTTGTGTCCTGGTCATCCTCTATGTGAATGGAGTTCTCCAAGTTCGGCTTGTCCTGCACATTCTCAGCCTGAGCAACCTCTGCATTACGTCGAGGTCTGTGTGCTCGTTTACCTTGTACTGTTATCCAACCCTCACTATCTTGTTCCTCAGCTGGGAGAGTTCGTCCTGTTGGTTTCCAAACCTTAGTCACTGGCTTCTTTTCAACATTGCTCTTGGGGCATTACACCTTTGAGTGTGCAAACACCGAACATGCACTACATTGAGACGGAATCCAGGCGTAGTCTACCTCGACTAATCTTCTAGTTTCATCATTAATTATTATTGGAATCTCTTTGGGAACTTGTGTTTAGCTCCACTTCCATGCAGACTCTAGCAAACGCCAACTTAGTGCCATCCTCTGTGTCCTTATCCAGCATTATGGGGACCCCAATCACACTGGCTATCTTTTGAATACCCTCTGGGTTCCACAAGAATAGGGGAATTTTCTTTAGCGTACCCAGATATGGATTGTTCCAAGCTTTTCTGCTTCCTCATCCATTGTAGGCGACCATGATCTAATGATAAATAACCTACTAGTAATATGTATGGATCCAGTCTCTAGGGCCTTGTTCCTGTCTACCTCATCTTTGAACTTGAATACAAAGTTCTTGTCTCCATGGATGCTCATCTCAAAGTTCCTCGTTCCCCACATCTTGGCGACTGATTCCTTGACATAGTTATATGCTAGCATCCTTCTGTCGACTGATTCCCGAGATCCATCCTCTAGCATTGGTTGAGGCATGGATCCTTGTAAAAGATGACATAGTGCTATCCCTTGTTCTTTCGTTAGCGTACCTAGTTTCTCCGTCAGTTCTTTGGGTATCGCATTATTGTGGTCCGTAGACCTGTCCCTCACATTAGGGATCATTGTAGGTCCCCTGTTGTCAATAAGAGAAGTTCCACCAGGGTTAATGGAGGCTTTCTCTGCCTATCGAAATCATCTTCCTGGATCAAACAACAGTGATAGCCTTGCATCAACCAAAATCGCCTCAAACCCTAGTCGTCTTTTCGAAGAATGGTTTTTATTATTGTATTTATTTCCATTCCTTCTTAGCTCTTCCTTTCCCTCATTGTGAGCTTTGTCTGTGTTCTTTTCAGTCGGTATAATGTCTATTCCTTCTGCATATTGTGCATCTCCCTTCTCGACATCCTCCATTGACCCTAATCTAGGGTTATGACATCTCCCTAAAGTTTCAGACACCTCACGCGCCGCTGCTTCAGAGCGGGTCGGGAGAACCAGATCTAATCGTACATAGTGGATGGAGGTCCTCAATCTAATCGCTGCTTCAGATCTGCTTCAAATCGTTGTTCCAGATCTGCTTCAAATCGCTGCTTCTACTTAGAACCAGATCTAATCGCTGCTCTTCGACAAAAGCAATCGAGCGAGCAAGTGAGCGAAGCAGCTGAGGCAGAGCAACCTCTAGGAGCAGAGCAACCTCTCTTTGTTGACTGCAGAGGTCGGTGGAGACCCCCACGAGCAGAGAAGGAACGAGAGAATAACTCTGTATAATTTTTTTAGTGATTTAATGGTGGAGAGATCATCTCTAGGACTCAAATTGAAGAGTGACTCAAATTCCTCTTTTGTTTATGACTCCAAATTTTTAGAGACGAGTTAGACAAGGTGTTGAACTCCCAATTGTTTGGGACTTAAGTCTCAACAAGGACTCAATTTCCTATTTGGATGGCTCCCAATTAGAGGATAGTGTTAGAGTTAAGTAAGGACTTCAAGTCCTCTACAGACAAGGGCTTTAACTCCTCTTATCTTTTTTTTTTAAGTAGCAAACATATATAACGTGAATGAAAGAGAGAATACAATGTGAAATATGTAGCATACATGGCGGCATGAAATAGGCAGCATACATGGCGGTGTGAAATAGGCTGGGAGTACGGCATGAATATGTGTGTGCAACGTCAAACAGTAGCCAAGTATAAGGGTTGAAATTGGGTGTTCATCGTTTGCGTAGTTTTGTCAAATCTTTGGAGTTCCTTTTGGGTTCTACTTCCATTGTAGAGAGGAGTGAATGGAAGAAAATTGAGAAGAAACTCTTGTTGCTTGGTGGTATTGTTGGCTTGAGATTGGATAATCTCAAGGATCATTATTTGATGACATTATTGTGGGATTTCGTGGCTCACAATTTCAATCCGTAGAGTTTGAAATGGAATAGGATTGCTATATATGTGACAGAATACAGATCTTATAAAATAGGATCCCTATTCTATAGGGATTTCTATTCTTATTCAGAAGTCAGATACAAATCAGGCGTACAAGTTTTCTTTTGTATTCAAACAAGGACACAGATGGGTTTTCAGGTCCTATTAGGACTCAAAATAGGAAGCAATGATTGCTATAAATATCAGCATATTCCAGGGATATTGTATTTTCTGAGGCAGAAAACAGGGTATTGGGGCTGGTTTTATTGAGAGAAAACAGAATATTGGGGCTGTTTTTTATTGACAGAAAACAGGAGTTTATTCGCAGCCATTGATCACAGTTTTCAAGGTAAGGTTTGAGTATTACCAAGGCAGAAAACTGAAGAGAATCTGCTGATTTTTCTTTGTATCGAAAGTGTAGGGAAGAACGGTACAATCCGTGAGTATAACGGATTACTTTCAGATTGATAGTTGAGAGAACTGGAAACTGTTCTCAAGAGTTTGTACTTCTCAGATTACTCTTTCATAATAAAGAAGCTCGTCGTTGTCCCGTGGATGTAGGCACATTGCCGAACCACGTATATCTTGTCTATTTATTGTTACTGATTGCTAGACTCTTACTTTTACTTGCAAGTACCAATTAGGTTCGGGCGTGTTCGAGGATAAACATATAACAGTTATAATCTTCGGTGTACGTTTTTCTCATATCAATAAGATTGTTACAGAGTCTTCGTCTTCGTCTGTGGAGTAGGTAAAGTCGAACCACGTTAAATTCTCGGTGTCATCTTTATTTCCTGCTATTGTTTATTGCTTCCTTATTTCATAGAATAGGTTTCAATCATTCACTTTCACCAACTAGATCTTGGCCTATGTTTAGCTTACTTGCAGCAGTTAGCTTTGGGTTGATTGTTTTAGATTTACTACAAACGACCTGTCAACATTCAAAGTTACAAACCTATCCGGAGGGAAGGTTAATAAACAATCCTATTCACTCTGGGGCCAATGGACGCACTTGCAAGCCAAGTCCTACTACCACATCCCTGTTCGAACTAACTTCAGAATGAAAATCGAGTTAATCAAGTTCAACCATCTTCGCACAATAATAATCACTAAAAAGGCATTCGGGATGGCATCTTCATAAACACACTTACAACGTTATTTCCAAACCTCCCTTATCACCAATAAAGGCATCATAAAAAATAAAACACCCGCCTGCGAGACACCATTTGCCCGGCGAAACCCTACTGAAAGAAATGTCAAATTCTCTTCTAGCTTCCTGACATGAACATCAAAAACACCTTCAAAATGTTCCCAGACCTTCCGAACCAGATTCCCTTCTATAGAAACTCAAACCACTTAGGGGTTGCAACTCTGAAATAGAAGGCTTAGTTCAAACCCGTGGATTTGGATCGAAGAATCACTTAGGGGTTGCATACTTTACATTCCAGAAACTCAACCACTTAAGGTACGGTCATGTAACCATTTTATGTTGTTTTGTTTCCATCTCTACTATATTGATTTGAAACAACTACAGAAGTGCGGATTGAAGCTTTACCTGTAATCCATCATAGATAATGATTTTCCCATTTCAGTGACAACTACAAAAGGTACTTCAGATTATAATACCTTCACTATACCTCTTGACCTCAGTGAGAGGTCAAATGGTATTTCAATACACAAAAACCTTATCTTTTTTTAGTTTCATAGCCATTATACCTTTCTCCTTGTTTCACACTCCTCATATGTACAAAACAGACACAAAGTCTGTTAAGTAGTAAACTCTCACCATCTACATATCATAACAGGCCGATGGCATTTGTAATATTGGGAAGTCTCTAATCAAACTGAAATGAAAACAGGAGGTGGGGCAGCCAAATGCTTTGAAGATGTAGAGATGTGCAGCACGTCTTTTGATTCCATCCCTATATTTTTATGAACTCAAATCAAATAATCACATGCCTCATTGATGGCGCGTGAGTGAAACGATCCAATGCATATCAATGAGATGATATTTTAACTATAAGGTGAGGTGTCTGAGAATGATTACATATAGGTGGTGGGTTTATTTAAGAGAGATGCTCTCATAAGCATAGAAATCAAATAATACAGAGATATATAGAGAGGAGGTTCCATGGATCCTAAAGAATACAGTCTTCATATTCTTATGTTGCCATGGTTGGCTCATGGTCACATATCTCCGTACTTAGAGTTGGCCAAGAGGCTCTCTAAGCCAAGAGGCTCTCTAAGTACAATTTCCACATTCATATTTGCTCTACACCCACACTACAAAAAAAAAATGCTTAATAGCTACATATATTAAAGACGGTAGTCTCATTTTGTCTCTAATTAAAAGATTTCAGATAGAAAAATACTGTCACTAATGCTTTGGTAGTTGACCAAGACCATAATCATAAAAATTGTGCTTGTGACGGGAAAATCGTGGCTAAATTCAGAATAAACCGTAGCTAATTAAAACATTTGCGACAACATATTAGCTGTCGCTAACTTTTACAAACAAAAACTGGTTGCTATGGTATAAGCCGTCCCCACTATAAAAAAATTAAAATATTTGAGACAACAAGACACCGTCACTAATTATTTTGGTAGTTGACCCAGGGCATGATCATAAAAATTATGCTTGTGACGAGGAAAACGTGGCATAATCATAAGCTATGTAACGACACTATTTATACAAATAAAAGCGTGTCAAACATGTATCATGTCGGACATGCATATCCACACTCAGGGATACTTTTATCAGACACTTGGTGCTTTGATTATCAACTTTTTCACATAATTTCAACTCTTTACAAATGTTACAACTTACAAGCATATTATGACAAGTTATTAATATATTAATAGCAATATTAACCTAGCTACAAATGAATGAATATGACTAATAATCCAAAACTTATTGTTAAAATAGTAAATAATAATAAATTACTGCTAAACTAATAAATAATAATAAATTGTACACCGTTTCCTTTATTATGTTTTTTAAGGACATGTCCGACACCTCGTATTCATGTGGTTGTTACATAGATAATAAGACATTGATCATTCTTACTAACCATCTTTATTCAAGTTTCAGTGATTTTGGTCCTGAAATACGTCCAAGATGCATGCATACCTATAAAGATAAGTAGAGCACAATTTAGACTTGAAACACTTGCTGATCAAATGCTTTGAACATATAGAGATAAGTCAAGCACACCTCTTTTGACTCTATCCCCATATTTTTATGAACCTTCTTCTATAGTGTAATCTCCTCAATATATGAGCACATAACTCAATTATCATTTTGCTTTCATCAAAGCTTTCTTATCACAAGTAGGGACTACAAAACTGAGACCTAGAACTTGAAACTGCAGACAAAAACAAGAAGAAACTGAACTATGTTTGACTTGGTTATTTTGTTCTCTCGCATAGAATCTAAGAATAGTGTAAACAGAGTTAGGCCTAGATCAATACTATTAAGGTTGTCTCTATCCTGATAACTCAGATTTAACACATGGAATTAGTGTTTCTTCCCTTGATTTATCTTCATCTGATAGCTTGCTTTTGCATTAGTAACTCCCTGGGTGCTCACCAAAATGTTCGACTTGGATTTTTTTTGTCTTAGATACCTTGGAATAGTATAAACTGAACTATGTTTGACTTGGATTTTTTTTTTCCACCCCAAATGCTGCTGGTATGGTTCGGACCCTTGATTTATAATTTCATCTGCCACAAATCTACCGCTAAGCTAGTACCCCATTGGCTTGTGGCTTGGTTTTTCTTCAGTTTTAATAATTTGCTATTGCATTAGGAGCTCCTTGTGTGTATTGAGACTAAACGTAACTCTTTCTTGTCCATGTGCACTGATTACTTGATAAAAGGATAAAATTTGCTTTCCTCTAAAAGCTTACTGATAAAGAAGATGACAATTGTCTATCTTCTTCTATGCAGTCTGGGATGTAAAACATTTCCTTCTACTATGCTTGACCAAGCTGAACATGGCAAAGGCAAACTTGCCCTTCTCAACTTTCCCCAAAATTTATATGTTTATTTGTTTATTTTTATGGTCATTACAGAGACTGTGATTTGAAGCTCACACTCGGGGATACTTTTATCAGACACTCCGTGTTTTGATTATCAACTTTTTCACATAATTTTAACTCTTTACAAATGTTACAACTTGCAAGCATAGTATGACAAGTTAGTAATATATTAATAGCAATGTTAACCTACAAATGAATTAATATGACTAATAATCCAAAACTTATTGCTAAAATAGTAAATAATAATAAATTGTACACCGTTTCCCGTATTATTTTTTTAAGGACATGTTCGACACTTCGTATTCGTGTGGTTGTTACATAGATAATAAGAGACCTTACTAACCAAACTTGAAATACTTCCAAGATGCATACCTATAAAGATAAGTAGAGCACAATTTAGACTTGAAACACTTGCTGATCAAATGCTTCGAACATATAGAGATAAGTAGGGCACACCTCTTTTGACTCTATCCCCATATTTTTATGATCCTTCTTCTATAGTGTAATCTCCTCAACTCATGAGCACATAAATCAAATAATCAAATGTCATTGATTGCGTGTGTGATACAAGGTCCACTGCAAGTCAATAAGTGAAAATTTTCGACTATTATAATTAATATGGTGTTTATGAGACTGACTATATGTGGGTTTATTTAAGTTATACATTATGGATGCTCTCAAAAGCGTAGAAACCAAAGGAGGTTCCATGGATACTAAAGAACCCAGTCTTCATGTTCTTATGTTGCCATGGTTGGCTCATGGTCACATATCGCCTTTCTTAGAGTTAGCCAAGAAGCTCTCCAAGTACAATTTCTACATATATATTTTATCTACACCTATCAACCTATGTTCCATCAAGGATAAAATTTCCTCCAAAACCTTTCCTTTAATACAATTAGTTGAGATCCATCTTCCTTCCTTGCCAAACCTCCCTCCACACTGCCATACCACCAAATCACTCCCTCCCCATCTCATGCCCACCCTCAAGCAGGCCTTCGACATGGTCCATCACTCCTTCTCCAACCTCTTGACCTCTTTAAAGCCTGATTTAGTTATCTATGATTTTGTCCAACCATGGGCACCAGAGATTGCATCTCATCATAACATTCCAGCCATCACTTTTTCAACTTTTGGTGCAACTTCTCTTAGTTACATATTTCACTTGTGCAAGAATCCTAGTGTCAAATTCCCATTCCCAAACATATATCTTGAGGACTATGGTCATCAAGGGATCAACAAAATGATTGAACCCATCATGGGTAGAAAGACTGATGGTGAGCGATTTGTGGAGTGCTTCGAAAGATCTTCGGGTATTGCATTGATTAAGACATCTATGGAGATGGAAGCCAAGTACATAGAGTACATTTCTTACTTACTTGGAGGAAAGGAGATTCTACCTGTTGGTGCTCTTCTTCCAGAAGAACCCATTAATAATATGAAAAAAGAAGGAGATTTCTTCATGGCATGGCTTGACAAGAGAGATAAGTGCTCAACTGTGTTTGTTTCATTTGGTAGCGAGTACTTTATGCCAAGGGAAGAAATAGAAGAGATAGCTTATGGGCTAGAGCTAAGTGGGGTGAGTTTCATTTGGGTAATAAGGTTTCATGAGGAGGAGAAGACAAAGGATGTCGAACAAGTGTTACCTAAGGGGTACCTAGACAGAGTTAGAGACAGGGGATTGATAGTAGAGGGATGGGCACCACAACTGAACATACTTCAGCATAGTAGTATTGGTGGTTTCGTAACACATAGTGGATGGAGTTCAGTGATGGAAGGGATCAAATATGGAGTTCCCATGATAGCTATGCCCATGCAACTTGATCAGCCTCTGAATGCTAGATTGGTGGTTCATGAGCTTGGTGTCGGCGTGGAAGTTAAGAGAACGGGAGGGAGGGTTGACAGAGCTGAGATAGCGAAAGAAATTAAGGAGGTAGTAGTGGAGAATAGAGGAGAGGAGCTGAAGAAGAAGATGAAGAAGTTAAGTGAGAAAATGATAGGAGAAGGAGAGATCGAACTGTTGGTTGATAAGATAAAGAAACTCTGTCACAAAAGTGGTCACAATGAAATATGACAAGCATCCGACATAGTCCGAATTCTACTAATTTAACATGCATGTGGGGATCGCACATAGAAGCTTACATGTGTTAGTTGTTTTGCTTGAAATACATGGATGGGAATGTTCCTATTAATGAATTGTGTCGTCTCGTGTATGATTGTAAGAGATTCATTTCATTTATTTTCAAGTCAATAATGTGCACATCACTACTAGCGATGAACAATGTTTTATTTCAACTATCTTACTACCTTTTTTTTTTTGAAGGAGAAACTGAGTGTTTATTACTACACAACAATATACGTTTGAAACTTTCCTAGTACAAGTAGGCAATTACTACACAACAATATACTCAAAGAAAATTTTATGATTAAGCAATAAAAGATTTTCAGTTAAAACAGTTTTCATATCTTGCAATGCTTCTAAAAGACTTACAAGTTCCGCGGAGTCCTAAATACCCACTGAAGCAGAACATCTCTATGATCAGCTTCAGGTAGATCTTCTAGTGATGATAAATTTGAGAGGTTAATATTGGTGGTGTTTGCAGAAACTGTGATGTCTGAAGCTCACAGATAATAGTGATCCTTAGAACTTGAAAAGATACCTACATCTTGGTGTCGAAAATATTATGTACTACTACTTAACGAGAGAAAAAGGTGGGGGAAGGGCCCATGCAAAGGGACATGGAAATAAAAGAACAAAAATCCTTACCAACCCTCATCAGAGACGGCATGTATATTTTGTTCCCATCCCAATATCTCCAGAAACCCCTTTAGCATATTGAGACTCCAACTGCCTTATATGAACATAGAAATAAAAAAAACAACATACAAACTACAAAGACTCACAGAGAGAAGGGAGGTTCCATGGATACCAAAACTAATAGTCTTCATGTTCTAATGTTGCCATGGCTGGCTCATGGTCACATATCTCCTTTCTTAGAGTTAGCCAAGAAGCTCTCTAAGTACAATTTCTACATTCATATTTGCTCTACACCCATTAATCTATCTTCCATCAAGGACAAAATTTCCTCCAAAACCTTTCCTTCAATACAATTAGTTGAGATCCATCTTCCTTCCTTGCCAGACCTTCCTCCTCACTACCATACGACTAAATCACTGCCTCCCCATCTCATGCCCACCCTCAAGAAGGCCCTTGACATGGTCCAACCCTCCTTCACCAACCTCTTGACCTGTCTAAAGCCTGATTTAGTCATCTATGATTTTATCCAACCATGGGCACCAGAGATTGCATCTCATCATAACATTCCAGCCATCTATTTTTCAATTATAGGTGCAGCTTCTTGTAGCTATCTCTATCACCTGTGCAAGACCCCTAGTCTTGAATTCCCATTTCGGAACATGTATTTTGAAGAGTATGATCTTCAGAAGATTGCTAAAATGATCAATCACAAGCCTAGTGACAAGTCAGATGGGGAACGGTTCATCGAGTGCATTGAACGCTCTTCGGAAATTGTATTGGTTAAGACAAGTGAAGTGATAGAAGCCAAATACGTAGATCACCTCTCTTACATAAAGCAGGTTTTACCTGTTGGGCCTCTTTTACCAGAGGATGCTACTGATACGAATACAAATTATGACGGGAAGCCAGAGGAGTCCTTCATGTCATGGCTAGACAAGAGAGATGCATGTTCAGTTGTGTTTGTTTCATTTGGTAGTGAGTACTTCATGTCAAGGGAAGAAATAGAAGAGATAGCTTATGGGCTAGAGCTATGTAGTGTGAGTTTCGTTTGGGTGATAAGGTTTCATGAAGAGGAAAAGAGAAGGGTGTTGAACAAGTGCTACCAAAAGGGTTCTTAGAAAGAGTTGGTGACAGAGGATTGGTGGTCGAGGGATGGGCACCACAAGTGAATATACTTCAGCATAGTAGTATCGGTGGATTTGTAAGTCATTGCGGGTGGAGTTCAGTGATGGAGGGGATCAGATATGGTGTTCCCATAATAGCCATGCCCATGCAACTTGATCAACCATTGAATACTAGATTGGTGGTTGATGATCACGGTGTCGGGGTGGAGGTTAAGAGAAAAGATGGAGGGAAGCTTGATAGAGCAGAGATAGCTAAGGTGATTAAGGTGGTGGTGGTGGATAAGAAGGGAGAAGAGATAAAGAAGAAGATGATGGAGATAAGTGAGAAGATGAGAGGAGATAGAGAGATAGAAGTGGTGGTGGATAAGCTAATGAAACTCTGTCAGAAGACTGATCATCTAGGTGATTCAAGCAATATGACCTCCAAATCTACAATCGGAATTGATATACTCTGAATTCATTGTATTTTGTAGAGGGGTGAATGTGATGGTTGTAAAGCAAATAATGATTAATATTGCTGTATATATGGTTGTGATGCCCCCGAATAACCTCCACTTGATTTGCCCCTCAAACTCATCTTTTCTTGCTGACCACAATGCATCAAAAGACTGAATTGTTTGATTCAAACCAATGTACGTACAATGGTATCTCGACTATACATAAATATAACAGAAAATTATTTTGTACTTGATCAATTTTATATCTCAATATTTTATGAAGAACACATCACTTTACATTAAATGTAGAAGGCTAGCACTAATATGCTTATTTGTTTCTCTATTTATAGTAAAACGAAATGTGTTCCTACTGACGACAAAATCCCAGTCCCTGCTTAGGGGGGGTGGCTGTATATGTCCTCAGTTATAACCAATCCAAAGTTGTAAGTAAAATGCCTAGTTTTGAAATAGTATACTCTATTGTGTACACTTAAAACAACTCTTTTGAATATTATTCCAGTAGTATTCTCCTAGCTGATCATTTTTTTTAAATCGTTAAATCTGAAAACAGGACCTGTTAGAGCAGAGTCAAATCGGAAATAGGCTTCACAGGTTCTCCTGCAGCACCATGGAAGCTGTCTTGTTGTTAGCAGTTGCAACTCTGAAATAGAAGGTTTAGTTCAAAGCAGTGGATTTACATTCCAGAAACTCAACCACTTGAGCTACAGTCATGTAACATTTTTTATGTTGTTTAGTCTTCATCTCTACTCGATTAATTTGTGACAACTACAAAACTGTGGATTGAAGCTTACCTGTAATCCATCATAGATAATGATTTTCTCACCATTTCAAGCTGCAGGCTCGGCGACTTTCTACTTTACTGATTGAAAGATAAACACTAAATGAGAGATGCAAATCAAAAGATATTGTTGAAGTCAAGGTTTCCTAATTATTGTTAGAACGACCATCATCGAGTGCATTTGCTTATAGTTATTAAAACATGTATCGTAAGATATAGGAAAAAAATTAGATAAATATATATAGTATATACTTAAAGCATATAAAAGACATAAATAAAACATATTCAAGCAAGGAGGTCGCAAAAAACACTCATTAACTTGACTTGCATAACCGGAAATTCTAGGGGTCGATCCCTCGCCCCCTTTTCCTTGCCCTTCCCTCGACCCCTAGAAGGACTCCTTGCATAACATATACAAGTAAGCTATTTTTCATCCATCAAATCATTCATATATTGTACATGGACAACCCATCCATGCATCATCCTTGTATCAGTGTATCATAAGGTAGGCACAAGTGAAGCTTAGATATGAAACATATCAATCATCATTTACTGTAGACCTAGTTGTCAAATTTTTAGCTCTAGATGGCTTTAATATCTCAACCATTTAGTTTTTGTTAGGATTCAATGCATATAAACAGCTAAGAATTCCTCTTATGTTCTCAATCTTTGTTTTATGCGGTATGGGGAAATTTTCGAGAACCTCGTGATTTCATACTTTCTTTTCAGAAAGTCAACCACTATAAGGTGTTAATTGGAGTTTACCTGTAATCCATCACAAATTTTTATTTTCCCACCCTTCCAAGCTGGAGGATTAAACCAAGACTAAAAGGCAAGCGGCCGTCTTAACCATTCAACTAGGCTACCATGTCTTTGTTATATATGAATGCATAATTTAATGACGCTCACACTCTAGAAAACAACGGCATATGTCTGGATTTGATTGACAATGGCCTTAAGTTTCTGTGGAAGAATGCAGCGATCACTAATTTCTCAATGATGTTAATGTTCCCTTTTTTATCCAAATGAAGTTCAATTTTAAAGAAGACAAGTTGATAATAGCTACTTACTTCCATTGTTAACTAGAAATTTTTGGAAGACCGTTGAATCCTAAGCCCTGTTCTGCTCATCTCTCTGAACGATCTGAAGTCTGAAGTCTAATTCACATCGTCTTGAGAACTGAAAAGTAGAAGAAAAAAAAGAAGACAACGGCGGTCTCATACTAGTACTGAAATCTAATTCATATGTCTGGATAGTTTAGTCATGTTTCAAGTATCAAATTTGATCCTTACATTATTGTAATGTGGTACCCTCGAGAATAGCTGATGACTTTTAGTCCTCTTGATCTTCCAGTCCTTTGGCAGTCCATTGATACGTTGAATCTACAACATCAGAATGTCAGTTTCTTGATTTTCATAGTTTGTAAAAGATTACAAGGAAATGGAACCATTCCGGATGGTACATGCATGTGTAAAACTCTGCTCCGGCACTCATGGTTGTATACCAACACGGGAAAGAAGGAATGAACACAAAATTTTAAGCCAAATATCACAGTAAGCCAGGTAGTCAATGAAATATCTCAAAAAGCATAAAAAAAAATCAAATGAGAATAATGAAGTTGAGAGGGTTTACTATACAACAGCAAAAAGTAGCTTAGGTCACTTGTTTAAGGAATCAAGCTGGCTCCCCTGCCATTACATGACTTGATACTAATGACTTTCATTTAACTACAAACATGGTAACTCAAATGTGTCTCAGAGCCTTCCTAACTCGTCACCAACATGATCTACTCAACTACCACCCGGGCAGACCCTGGATTTTAGTCGAGAGGGGCGAAATGAAAAATATTTATTAGTTGATAATAGTAGTTATCAATGGTAAAACCAATTTTTTTTTTACCGAAGCTAGTAACTAATAAAAAAAATTCAACTATAAAAAATACAATGCATATATCAAATTGGATCCAAGTGTAGTCAATTTTAAGCCAAAATAAGGTCACTATTGATAACCTTAGCAAAGAGCAAACAAACATAATAACTAGAATATATAACTAATATCACAAAAGAGTTTGTCTAGGCAGCCAGACTTTAAAGCCATTTTTTATCTAGGCTAGAGCATTTTTATACTTTTACCCATTCTCTTTAAAATACAATCATAAACATTATCTATAGAAGAGATAAAAATGTAAAAAACTTAAAACCTGACCAAAAAGTGGCTATAAAGCCTGATTGTCTAGAATTGAGAATCACAAAATAATTATGATAAGTTCTAGGTGAAGCTAAAAAAAAATTGAAATTTACGAATCTAATATGATCATAATACAATTTCAAAGAAAAAATAGTTTATATGAGGCTCAAATTTTATACGAGTTGTCTAATGGTATATATTTTCATTAAATTCTATCGTTATTATTTTAGATATTAATTTTAAATATATTTTTGTTAGGAGTTTAATATCACTTGTGAAAAATAATTAATTTATTTAATGTTAATAAATTTTATTAAACTAAATATTTTTTAATGTTTGCAATTACTAATAAAATTGCATTGAAAATAAAATAAAAAATACACTTGAAGAGTATCAAACTCATGTCTTTTACTAAAAGTGATCATAAACCTCCAACCACTACACCAACACAGATATATTTGAATATTTTCATAAACAATTAACATATTGCATTCTACATCTCGCCCCTTAGTAGATCCGCCCATGACTACCGCTATCAGTTAACTATCATTTCCCAGAAAACCAGTTTCTAGCTTGGTCAATATGGTAAACTGTTAACTATTTTATGAAAGAGGTTTAACGCGGCGCCCCTAGTATGAAAATGATGCATCATGTGAAAACCATATTAGACCTCGTAAGTTCCTCAAGATCAATTACAAATCCCTTGAGATTAATTCCAAAACAGCAACCAATTCGTCATATTTTATTGCAAATATTGTTAATCATCACATCTTGCAACAACTATTTGATTTCTTTTAAAAGATGAAGAAACTTAAAACCTAAAATTTGTACATTATAGTTAAACCACCATTGAACTAATCAAGCAGTACATTGCCATTACTCTTTAGAAACCATGTCATTAATCACACCTAAACCACGACTGAAAATGATTATACAATTGCCATTTACTCCTCCTTTAGGAAGACTTAGAGCCTTAATTTTAGAAACTCGTCAATGAAATAATCAATTCATCTTAGCGAAAATCAAAACCAGATAACTATAGTCAATTAATTAGGTAGTCAAATGACAACAACCTATTTTTGTTTTCTCGACAAGAAAGACTATTAAAATTAATTAGGCCATAACCTAACTTAGACTTAAGTTACCCTAGGTAATTAAACTAGTTGTTGATGTATATTGGTGCAGAAATTCTATTTGTCGAGGAAACCAGCGAGGGAGGGAGGGAGGATCCTCCATCTCTCTCGCTGGTTTCCTCGTTGGCTAGAATCATTGATGTTGGTGTCAACCTTCTTAGAAGGTTAGGGTAGAACCTATTAATATTAGGAATATCTTTATTTTGATCAAGTAAATATTTTCAGTTGTGATATTAGGCAAATAAATATTAGTTAATTATATGGGAATGTAATTTCCCATAATATTGTATATTTTGTATAGCTTGTAGGTGCGAATGTAGTAACAAACTCCTTGATTTGAGGAGTCCTCTGCTGTATATTATGCTACCGCCATCTAATGAGAAGGTAAGTCAGTTTATTAGAACCCGGTTCATAGGGTACTATATTGTCCGTTTTTATAGATTCAAATTCGTACATATATTCATCACTTTCCCTTATCTAGGCGATGTGTGATTATGATCTCCCCTTTATAGCTTGTCAACCATTTTAGGATTCATAAGCTTTTGGACTTCTTCCGCACCCTCCCCCTTAGATCCACCCACACAAGGTATCACAATCTCATTAATTAATTAATTAACTGTTATTCTAATCACTTAGGAACGGGAATTCTAAATGTCGAGGGAAAGGGCGAGGAAAACAGCGAGGTAAAAGAGGTGGGGGGGTGAACCGTTCACCCCCCTCGACATGCGCGCGCGACACACATCTCGAGGGGGGTGAACGGTTCACCCCCCGCCACCTCCTTTACCTCGCTGTTTTCCTCGCCCTTTCCCTCGACGCATAGCAAAGCTCCACTTAGGAATGCAAAACACTAACTAATTAAATTGTAATGTGACAACCTACTTTATTAGGTCAATGAGTGAACACTTAAGCTAATGATATTTGTAGTTTACCATACTCTAACAATGGCAGCTCACATTTGGAAATTAATTTTTGCTTCCAACAATAGAAATGATGTCTAATTATGATGCAACACAAGAAAAACAATTTGAATACGTCAAATTAAATAATGACCATTAAAGTTGCTGGAAAAGTTTGCATGAAATTGAAAACATTTCAATCAAAGAACAAGGACCTACACCCTTACTTGGTGGATCAATTGATTAATCCAATCAAAATATAGGATTGCCATTATACATGTTAATAGAAATGCATGTATTGAAAAAAAAAATTTCCTTGAAAACATTTTAATCCAACAAACAAGGTCCTCCCTCATGCGATGGATCAATGCAAAATAAAGGTATTTAGCAAATCAAATCCAACAAAGAGATGAGCGTTGTATGTGTTTCGTGGCCATATTGTATTTTTCTCGCTGGATGGTGTGCTTTTGATAATCCACAACAAAAAGAAGTAAAAATTTGGGAGCGATGCCTTTAGAACTTGCGCGATAAAAATTTATTGTATTTGGAGTTCACACACGATAGCAAACTAACTATTGAAGGATTGAACATGCCGAACTTTGTAATTTTTAGTGTTTAATGCTTAATTATTTTAAGAACTTAATTTATTTCCAATTATTTTAATTAAGATGCATTAATAAACACTATATTAAGATACATGAAATTTTGGTAATTCTGAAAAAATGAAATCAAATATTTCATTAAGAATACTGAAAACTAAGAAGCCTAATCTCTTGGCTTTTTATTAAGATACATTTCTTCTTCTCTTTTGCATAAAAGAATATATGTATCTCTCCCTCTATCATCTCTATCTACAAGAAGCGAAATTCTAAATGGCGAGGGAACCAGTGAGGGAGGGGGTGAAGCTGTTCATTTTCTTTAAAATGCGTTAACACAGAGACACTTTCATGCATCTCGAAGGGAGTGAACGGCTTCACCCCTCTCATGCTGATTTCCTCTCTCTTTCCTTCACTGTTTAGACAAACCCCTACAAGAAATACAACTGGTAATTAGCCAAGTGTCTTCTCATATTCAGAAGAAGCCCTTGTAAAAAGAAATATTAACAAAAGAATCCTCTTTTCCTCCATGCTAATAAGCAGTCACCTCCTCCACTAGTAGAAATATCTTGATTGACAACCTTATAATCTATAATATTATAAGTAAGGATATAGGACCCGTTAACTCGCTTGAGTAGTTAACGAGTTCAATTCGCATTGGAACATGTCCGATGCGAACAAATCAAGATCACCGAAGATGACATCATCACCCTCAACATAGCTTCCGGAGTTCTGACACTCAAAGTATGTTTGAATGTCATCTGGAAAGCTACACCGGGGTGGGTCAGTTTCAGGAGGCGTCGATGGACAGTCAGCTTCAGTGGTCCTTTCCAACATTTCTTTAAATTTAGAGGACTGAAGTAAAAGTCCCAGTGCAGACGAGGCTGTGGCACTAGAAACTTCGGGTCCTTGATGGGTCATGTTTTTCAACCCGATTACATCATCCCGGTTTGAAACCGGGTTTTGGGTATTCGGGTCGGGTGATGGAACCGGATCATTGTTGGGTTGGAGCCACTTAATGTAACGGCTGAGATCGAAGTTAGTAACGGCATTAAGTCCACGATACTCTATCGCTGCCATATCATATGCTGTGGCTGCCTCCTCTTGTGTCGCTGTAAATATAAAAGAGAAAAAATAATTACAGGGGCTATAATTTAAATCGAAAAAATGACAGGGGTAATTTGGGTATAAATAATTTCGGTGCAGACAAAGAAAATAAAGTCTCAGGGTGTTTTAAATTAAAATACAGTTGCACCAACTAACCTAATTTGACGGTTTTAATTTCTTTGTAGTTTAATGGACAAAAAATGACCTTGACCTTTGCGATAAAGACATTTCTGAGGAAAATTTCCTTATTTATTTATTTATCTCTTAATCCTGTCCCAGATGCCGCTGGCAGAGTTTGAATATTGAATTTGTGATACTATCTGTCACAAACCTACCAACTGAACTAGTACAACGTTGGATTTCATTGAAAAATAGTGAAATCATATGTAGGGTGAAAATGAGGAAATTTTACCATATGTTCCAAGGTAGAGGTATTTGTTGCCGAAAACTCTCCCAATTCTTGCTTCCCATCTTCCGTTGTGATGATGTCTGCAAATAGTAATGAAGGGTGTTTTTCAAGTATAATGCGAATGACTCCATGATACTACAAGTAGTATTGTGTCGATAATTTGTCGCAAAGCTTATCATTAATCAAGATATTTTGCTTAATAAGGTTGGGGATTGTGTGCATTACTATATCAAGATACCATTAATGTTTCCTACATTACAAAAGTGAGATACCAAATGGTGATACATTTTTCTACTTACTTTTCATTTGTTAGTTATTTTAGGTAAGCTTCCTTTTTGTTTTGTTCATTAGGGTAAGCAAAAGGGACAGGAGGGTTGGTTATAGAAGCTAAGCTTTTTTAGTATTGATTAGCTAACATTAGTCATAAAGAAGAACTACATACATTTCTTCATGTCTTTATCAAGTGATGGAGTATGAATTCATATTGAAAATTGTGTTCATCTAAATGGTTACAAATCAAATCAACTATATATACCCATCACTCTAAACCAATTAATGTTGATCAATAAATCACAAAATAAATAAGTAAATAAAGATTATGTACCTTGCCACGCCTCTATATTTTGAAACTCCCCGAGAAAATCCACTACTTTTCCTGCAAAATAAACCAATGTTTGATTACTTTCCATCCTTTTTTTTTCTTTTCTAGAGCATTAAGGGATGAGATTACCTTCTTAATGAACCAATGTATTCTTCTTTGGATTGAAGTTCCATTTCTTTGATCTCCTCTTGGTACATTGATAGCTACATGTCATAAAATTATTCAAGGTTAGTGCAAAATGTTATCAAGAAAAAAGGAAAGTATACAAAAAGAATTATATCTATACAAGAGAAGATCAAAGAAAGGATGAAAATTTTACAGGAAAATTGAGGATGGTCTCTTGACCCCAGTACTTCAATGCAGCCAAGTCATAAGAATGTGCAGCTGCCTCTTCATCATCATATGCCCCTATTGAACAAACATTATCAAAGACTTAGATGGATTGCCATCATGTACACCAAAGTTATTATATTGTTGAACTACCAAATTATGGATGAAATTTTATGTCCAATAACTCACCAAGATACACTATTGAATATCACCACCATCACCACCATCATAAGGTGAAAAAAAGCATCAAAAACGCGCAAAAATTAGTTCATTGAACATGTAAATGAATCCATCTGAAGGGAAGGAGAAGAAAATGAACCTTGTCTTCCTTTTTTGTTCTGTGATTCATTCCAACAATTCTTATCCCATAGATGTGCTTCATATCGCCCTGTCCACCGGTGCCTAGAAACAAACCGAAAACACCCATAAGCAAAAACAAAAACAAAAAAAAAAACCCGAAACTTCGAAGCCATGAACATAATGAACAATGCAATGCTATAGCTAGCTAGCTAAAAATTCAAGTACTACTACCTTGTAACACCTCTAAAGATGGAGCTTCTTTGAGGAGGGGAATCCCTTGGGATGCTCTTCCTTGTTCTCTTAACTTTTGTTGCAGAGTTAGTGATGTTGTTTGTGTTTGAATTGTTCTTGAGATTTTGTTGTGAAGTTTTCCCCATTGGATTGAATTGAAAAATAATGAAAGTGATCGAGAGAGGAGAGAGAGGAAGAGATGACTGGGTCTTCAAAGTGGAGGGATTATAAAGGAGAGGTTTTGGAAGGTTGTAAGGTTGGCAAATTTAATTGGAGAGAAGAGAATGAATGATGAAGGCCGGCTAAGTGGTTATCAAGTTTTTTTGGCCGTCTATAAGCGGCTTGTGTAGTCTCTTCTCACTTGTCATCACTTGCTCTTGCTTGTATTCCCCTTTTATATTCAAAGGGGATCCTTTGTTTGAAGTTTTGGGGGTGTTTAGGGGTTCACCCACCCAAACCAACTTCTTCCTAGCTGTATTTTCTACACAAGAGTTGCAGAGTTATGGGTGTGTTTAGTTGAGGAGAAATGGTACATTTGGGTGTGTAATTAAGGAGGTAATGACCACCAATTTTCTTCATGTACTATTTTGTTTTGACAAATAGAATCACTAGGAGTTCCTTGCATGCCATAAGGTCCATTTAAGTCGGAAAAAAAAGTTTATTTCTATTTACAGACCACATAACATTAATGAACCTGTATGATTAGTTTGTGAATCTACCAATATGTAATAAATTAAGGGGGTAATAATGACCACCAATTTTCTTGGTTGGATTGTTGCTTGTGATCATGATTAGTCTGCTAATATAAATCGGCGTTCTCTAACAACTTAAGGTTTAGATATAGGCACAGACAGAGCATTGGCTCTGAGAAGTCGTGGATCCAATAGTACGTAAACCAATATGATTAAAAGAAAGAAAAAAAAAAAAAAAGGAAAAACATATACAAAATATTTGAGGCTCTACCAATTTGTTGCGAATTATCTCATCTGGATTTTCTATCGATTTGCTTCCTATCCTGTCTGGTTACTCTATCAACTTGTTGCAAATCTCTCAACTAGTATGCTTTTTTCGTGATTGAATTATACAAAAACACAAATCAAAATTGGATCATTGCCAACGTTCCGTAAGTCTATATAGCACACCTAATTGGTTATAGCACAGGGCACTATGATATCACTCCACAATCCATGGAACAACCATGTAAAAAATTACTGTTTATCAAACTTTGATGTTTAAAATGTGAAAGAAAGACTTGAAATAAGAACTTTGGGAAGAAAAGGGTGAAGAGTTGAACCTAACTTTTATAACCAAGTATTATTATTGAAAGTAGACAAAGTGGTTGAAAGAACTTTAGAGTTTTTGCAACACCATGTACCAAATGTAGACTTGGAGTGAGATATCTTTGGTAAAGCTTGAAGATCCTTGGTGTGTGTCACCAAAAGTCCCCTAATAACTTGTCTCACCTCAAGTACATTGTCATTCCCTTAACAATGACATTTTAGGGGGTCCATTTTGTCCATGACAGTCCTAACTGGACCTATGAAAAGAGAAAAACAATAAAATGCCATAAAGAATTGCATTTGATTTTAGTTTTCTGTCACTCTTTGCATGGTAATTTACAAAAGACTACTGAAATTCTTTGATGCGGTGGTTGTTACAAATACAAAGAGGGGGAATTCTAATTAATTTGCACATCTCGAGGGAGATGGAGGGTTCCACCCCTCTCCCTCACCTGTTAGACAAGTCCTACAAAGAGTAAGTTTTGTTATAAATTACCTAAATCCCCAATCATAGGCAATCAGACTTTATAGTCACTTTTTGGTCTAAGTTTTAGTCTTTTTACACTTTTACCCCTTCTATAGATAATATTTGTGGTTGTATTTTAAATAGAATGATTAAAAATATCAAAAAAAAAAAAAACCCAAATTTGACTGCCTAGGCAAACTCTTGCCTAAATAGAAGATTTTTTTTTTTTTTGAACCTAAATAAGCTAGGTCATACAAGAACTTAATAATGCAACAATTTTTCTTTCAAATGATTAATCTAACAACTTTTTGAGAAGTAAGTAAATGGGATATGTGTGGCACGACTCTTGTCTTACTTGCTTGCCCGATTACAGGACAGGTTTTTGACAATACAATGGTAGAAGGTTATGTGACGGAGGCAGCTCTTTGTTGATACTTATCCAACAATGGCTGTCTGGTTTTTTGTTCACCGACTCTGCTAATCTACTCCAAGCAATCCAAGAGGATGGATCTTCTTTTCCAACCGCTTTTGTCATTGACTAGGCTTAGAGACACATTATTAGTAATATCAGATGTTTACTCATTCTGCTACCCAGTTGAAAATGTAAATTCATGCATGCATCGGGAACTCAATGTGGAAGCCCATAATCTAGCTCAATCTCTTGGCAGATCTATGTAATTCAAGTGACTCACCAAAAAAAAAATATGAAATGACCAAGTAGGTTGGAAGATCAGCCAACGATAAACTCAATGTTTGGGCACTTGCCCATTTCATGTCCAATCTGACCTGATTGTATGATTTTTTTTTTTTTTTGAAAGGCAAGTAAGGTTTTTATAGAATTCAAGAACCCACCAATGATGCCTTAAGCTGGGTTTGAACTAGTGGTACCATCCACCGAGCTCTAACATTTGAGCTGTCATGCCATTGTCCGATTTTATGATCTTGGTCTTCTAAGTTGTCAACTTTTTTCTCTCCATAAACTCTGATTCATCCATTTCAGCTCTAATTGAGTTCACAACGTTGCAAAATTAGTTTTTTTTAGTCTGTAATTTTGTATATAAAAAGAAAGAGATGTCTGAGAAGTTCTCTCCAGCGTTACGTATCGGTGATCTCATTGATTACATCGCTCCCTCGCAAGCTCGTATCGTCTCTCTCAAAGCAACAGTGATAAGTTTAAGGCCAAATTGTATTGAAAAATATTGTTCTCCTTTTCATTGAATAGAATACAAGCTTATATAGAGCTAACTTTGACATAACCTAATAGAAATAGGAAACCTAGCAAACTTAGGAAACCAAAATACAATAGGAAATTTAACCAAACTTAGGAAACCAAAATACAATAGGAAAGTCTTCCTAACCCCATAAAACTTCTAACCCCATAAAACTTGAAACACAATATGCTAAAATATATTTTACTAACAATAGGATGTATTTCCTAATAATAGGATGTATTTCCTAATACCCCCCCTCAAGTTGGAGCATGAGGGTTAAGAATGCCCAACTTGCCAAGGAGATAATCGAACTGCGATTTGCCCAAGGCCTTTGTGAAAATGTCTGCCAACTGATCAGTCGTCGGCACATACGAAGGAGCAATAAGACCATCCTGAATAGCATCACGAACGAAGTGACAATCAACTTCAATATGCTTCGTACGTTCATGGAAGACGGGGTTCTGCGCAATGTATATGGCAGACTGACTATCACAAAAGAGGGGAACGGCCTTGGGATGGAGTACCCCTAAACTCAATAATAAACCTTTCAACCATTTCAACTCACACGTTATGGCGGCCATAGAGCGATATTCCGCCTCAGCCGAAGAACGAGAAACCGTATGTTGCTTCTTAGTTTTCCAAGCAATCGGAGAATGGCCCAGAAACACCAACCACCCCGTCAGGGACCGCCGAGTAATAGGGCAAGCGGCCCAATCAGAATCACACCAACCTTGCAAAGTCAAGTCACTATCCGAGCGCAGGAGAATACCGTAACCCGGAGTACCTTTCAAATAGCGGACAACGCGCAATGCAGCATCCCAATGCTCCTGTCGCGGTTGCTGCATAAACTGAGATAGCACATGAACCGAGTACGTCAAATCAGGACGTGTGACCGCCAAATAGACCAAACGCCCCACCAGACGCCTATAAGACGCAGGATCCGAGAGAAGAGAACCCGTGGCACGCGCCAGTTGATGGTTTTGTTCGATCGGAGACATAGCAGGCTTCGAACCCAAGAGACCCACCTCCGAAATAATATCAAGTGCATATTTACGTTGACAAAGAAACAACCCTGCAGAGCTGCGGGCAACCTCAATACCAAGGAAGTATTTAAGGACCCCGAGGTCCTTCATATGAAAACAGGAGCCAAGGTAGCTTTTAAACAGAGCCAAAGCAGCAGAATCATTCCCAGAGAGTATTAAATCATCAACATACACGAGCACATTAATTTGAACCGGCCCCTTCTTATAAGTAAAAAGGGAATAATCAGAATAGGACTGTAAAAAACCATACCCTTTTAAAGCTGACACGAGCTTAGCAAACCAACATCGAGGAGCCTGTTTCAATCCATATAGAGATTTACGCAACCGACACACCAAACCAGGTTCATCAGCGGTAAAGCCAGGAGGGAGTTTCATATAGACCTCCTCATTTAGATCCCCGTGCAGAAAAGCATTGTGTACATCCATCTGATGCAACTCCCAATTTTTAGAAGCCGCAATAGCAAGGAATGCGCGAACAGTCGTCATCTTTGCCACTGGAGCGAATGTCTCGTCATAATCTATCCCTTCGGTCTGATGATTACCGAAAACAACCAAACGAGCCTTCAATCTCTCAATACTAGCATCAGATTTGTACTTTATCTTATACAACCATTGACTACCAAGAGCCTTCTTCCCTGAAGGCAACTTTTCCATAGTCCACGTCCCATTGTCTTCCAAGGCCCGCATCTCGGCTTGCATAGCGGCACGCCACCCTGCATCTTTTACAGCCTCCTTAAAAGACTGTGGCTCTCTTCCAGCTGTAATAGCTGCAATAAAATTTCGGTGTTTCACAGAAAAACTGTCACAACTAACATAATGTGCTATAGGATAAGGTGTACCTGAGGGAGGTGAAGATGTAGAAGCAGGTGAAGCGGAGGATGGACTATTTTTCTTCACCGTAGTGTGTGTAACAAAGTCACGTAGCTTAACCGAAGAATACTTTTCTCGAAAGCCACGACCTAAATGCTCACTTGGCGGAGCATCTCCCGACACTGCCCCCCCTGAATCATCCGTAGGAGAAGGCGTAGGCAACACCTGTGGCTGCGGTGCAGAGAGCACGGGCTGCAACGACGTGGCGGTGGGCTGTGGTATGGCTCGCGGCTGCTGGGCTGGAGCACCCCTGGGCGTGGGAGGGCGTACTTGCTGCACCTCCTCATCATTTTCTAAAAAATCCGGAAAATCCACAGCCACCCCTTCATGCAAGTCACCATGAAGGTCATTGCGAGCAGCAAAATTAGGAGCCTCAACATCAAGATATGGGAAGACATTCTCATAAAACTTGACATCCCTTGACACAAAAAAATCTTGCTTGTCCAAATCAAACAAATACCAGCCCTTCTTGCCAAACGGATATCCCACAAAGACACATTTACGGCTCCTACTGGCAAACTTATCACCCTTTGCCTTCTGATTATGAGCGAAGCACAGAGAACCGAAAACACGCAATTCACCAAAGGAAGGCGGACTACCAAACAAGACTTCATATGGAGTTTTATTGCCAAGGATACTAGAAGGTGTCCGATTGATTATATGAGCAGCGGCAAGGGCACATTCCCCCCAAAAATAAAGCGGTAGACCACCCTGAAATCGTAGGGCACGAGCAACATTCAAAATGTGTTTATGTTTCCTTTCTGCCCGACCATTTTGTTGAGGAGTCCCCACACAAGAAGTTTGAAACAGAATGCCATTGACCAAAAAATAATCCTTTAGGCAATGAAATTCAGTACCATTATCACTACGAACAATCTTCAATTTCTGAGAAAATTGTCTATCAATCATAGCTATAAAGGACAGAAACATTTTAAAAACTTCCGTTTTATCAACTAACAGATAGATCCACACAGCGCGGGAGAAGTCATCCACTAGTGTCAAAAAATAGCGAGCCCCACAAGACGATGGTGTATCATATGGCCCCCATAAATCACAATGGACTAACTCGAAAATGCGAGTAGAGTGATTGTCACTTAATGGAAAACTATCCCTAGAATGTTTAGCACGATGACAAACTTCACATGCTGTATTCAAGTTACCACTAGAATTGCTAAAAAAGGAAGCAACTTCACCACTTTCTCAGAAGGATGCCCCAATCTGCGATGCCATAGCTCCAAAGAAGTTGAAGGAGCAACTGAAACTGCTTTCACCTTTGTCTCCTTCCGTAAGTAGTATAGTCCATCCCTTCTGTCACCCGTTCCAATCACCTCCCTCGTGTGTCGGTCCTGAATAGCACACAAGTCGGAGTTAGTTATGAATTCACAATGTATATCATCACTCAATTGTGAAGCCGAAATTAAATTACAATTTAATTTTGGAACATAAAGAACATGGTTAAGAATAATTTTGTCAGTAAGCTTGACAATTCCTTCCTTCAAGGCAACAACGTTTTGACCATCTGGGAGGCCAACAGAACAGGGAGTCACAATTCTTAGATCCGACAAATACGACAAATCTCCCGTAACATGATTGGAGCACCCAGTGTCAATAATCCACTTACCATTCAACCGATCAGTACCTGATCCGATGTGAAGATTGAGAGCTTGGATATTCAGTTCATTTTTTTCAAGCCAGGGCGGAGGAGTCCCAGAATGAACATTTGCTTTAGGCTCTTCAGAAAGAAGTGGAGAAATCTGCGTCAAACTCTGCACCACCTGATTCTGGCTCTCTAAAGCACCCAAGCTTCCAACCTGTTGTACCTCTTCATTCGCAGGAGGCCAACCAACAGAGCTTTTACTATAGTTGCCGACAAGAGGATCTGTTTGAACTTCCAAACCATTTGTAGATCTTCCTGTGGCATTCATCCCACGTGATTCCATTGTACGCTGCGTGTGATATGACAAAGAAGTAGCCCTAGGTAGAGGAGTGCAGATGTTTGCGACTTCCTTCACTTTCTCTTCTTCCTTCACCAAGTCATCGAGAGCTGACTTACCCCCAACACCCACACTTGCACCTTTCCTTGAACTCCCACCATTGTTACTCCCTTTAGCTTCAACACCTAATCGACTGGCTGCGTCGTCCAATCCGACTGTTTCAACGCCGTCTCGATTGTACAAGCTCAAGAAATTAGTGCAGAGAAGACCGAGAGATTTCTGTTTTCGGCTGTAGGAGTGGTGTCTGGATCCAGATTGAAGAAACGAAGGCAACATTGAAGGCGGCTTCTCTTGTGACTGCGATGATGAGTCCACCGCTGTTGCATCTGCCATCAAGAAACCAAAATCGATCGGCTGACAAGAGAGAGAGGTCTTCTTCTTTTCTGTCTCCTGGTTCTCTTTAGAGTTTGGTTTCTTCTCCTCTTTATTGTCCATGATCGAATCCTAGCTTATTGCTTGGTTTTAACCTGCTCTGATACCATGATAAGTTTAAGGCCAAATTGTATTGAAAAATATTGTTCTCCTTTTCATTGAATAGAATACAAGCTTATATAGAGCTAACTTTGACATAACCTAATAGAAATAGGAAACCTAGCAAACTTAGGAAACCAAAATACAATAGGAAATTTAACCAAACTTAGGAAACCAAAATACAATAGGAAAGTCTTCCTAACCCCATAAAACTTCTAACCCCATAAAACTTGAAACACAATATGCTAAAATATATTTTACTAACAATAGGATGTATTTCCTAATAATAGGATGTATTTCCTAATAGCCACCAAGCAGGAGAGATTAGTGGTGAGAAACCCCTTTACTCCCTTTTACGTGTTTTTGTTTATCACGTCGAAGTTTTCATTCAAGAATTGCTAATTAGAGTGGTGTTTATTAGTTGAATTTGATGTGTTTTAGAGTTAGTTTGGGTAATTAAGAGCTAGTAGGGTGAGAAAGGTCGTTGCTTTAGAGGTTTTTGGTGGGGTTTTGGGGCTTGAATTGATTGTATAGAAATATGGGGCAGTTAAATTAGGGCTTGAATGTAGCTAAATAGTATATGTGAAGTTTCATTGGGTTATATTGAGAAGCAATGGATGAATTTGATGTTGAATTAAGAAGTTAGAGAGAGGAGATGTTGAAGGACGACACAAATGAACTAAAGTTGTCTTGGTAGGTGGAGTTTCATTACCAAATTGATTATGTTGTTACAAAAGGACTATACTAGTTATTAATAAGTACCCATTATGTCATTGATTTCATATAAGTGCGAGATGGATGTGTGTGTTTATGAATATAGTTACCTGGATCAGTCTAGTTCACATGTTAATGTGGAAGTGAAGGTATGGGAGAGTGGTAGTAATGATGCCCAGCCCAACCTTTGTTGAATAAGCAAGCCTGTCTATGTGTATCTTAGCTCGAGGTTGTTACGTCTATTTATACCTTCAGTGTTCAATGCTTGCCTTTGGATGTCTTGACTATGCACATGTACACTTGAACGATTTTATATTGATAGGTGGAGTTCATATCAGTTAAGAAGTTATGCAACAACTACATCATTTATAAACAAGCACCTGCTGTGTCGTTGACTGCGTACAAGTATGAGATAGATGTTAACTATATTGTAACCTAGATCATCTAGCTCAGATGTTAAGAATTTAAGAGAAAAGTAAGTAATAGTGCTCAAACTTTGTTGACTTGGCATGCCTCTCGACTGGATATCCTAGCTTTAGGTTGTTATATCTGTTTGTACCTTGAGCATCCTATGCATGTCCTTTGATCACTTAACCATGCATATGCCCACACATGCACACTAGCTTGTACTAACCATGGACATACTTATGCAAGGCTTAACTACAATGAGTCATTGTAATATCTCTAGCTTTTTCAACTATCTTCAATTAGTTGACTTTATTCTTATTTTGCCAGAAGAGAGCAGAAAAGGTTGCACCACCAAAGGAACCATCAAATTCAGAATCAGTCAAAATTAATCTAAGGGACTGTTTAGCATGCAGGTGCAAGATTTTCTCCATACCTTGTTTTTTTTTTTGTTATCATTATCATCATCGTTTCATTTAGATTAAATTTCAATGGACTTTCAATGACCAAAATAAGAAAGACCTTGCACCAATTGTATGGTTTGTTTGTATGACTCATGTTCCTGTATTTGAGATCTTCTCACATGAGTTCAGTGAAGTAAAGAATCAAAATTTGTTCTTGGGGCTGCAAGTCTTTTGCAGTGGGTATGAGCTTTTAACGCTCCAAGAGCTCCAAAATAGTTCAAGAGCTTCTGTAGCTCTTTATAGGCACTCTCATTTACCTTCAAAGTGAGTAATGGCACCGGTTACAAATCTCAATGACCACAAAACTAGGTACATATAATAGAGTCTGCACTTCCTAATTCAGTGTTTAATCATGAATTAAGAAATATTTGTAAATTGTGACCAACTTAACCGGCTTTTCTTAGTTAGATATGGACGAACATGAAAGTTTTCTGGTTAAATTAACTACTGTTTGGTGTAGTCATTTCTATTAGTCATCAATATGTAAATCATACATCTGATAAAGCTCAGAAAGCTCGGGTCTTGGTTTGGAAATTGCTTATGATCAAATACTATGAAAATTTCTTTGAAAATGCAATGTACATTTCTTTAATATTTAATATGACCGTGCAGTGGCTCCGTAACATCTGCAGAAACAGTCTTGTTAGAGAAGCAAAGTCTAGATGAGTTCCTTTCTAACATCAACTTGGGAAAGTCCGTTATTGTCTCTCTCTCCCCCCAATCAAGGGCTTCCTTAGCTGCTCACTTTGATCTTTCTCCATCTCAGGTGGCTAACACACACATTAGTGATTAGTGGCTAAACTCTAGTAGATCATTTTTATTTATATTTATTCCATAATGCCATAGAGACCCTACTTTCATTTCATATCATGCCAAAATGGAAAACATTGTTCTTGTGGACCTTGCTGTTCAAGGTCATTATATTTGGCTTTTTCTATTTTTCCATATATTATTGAGGAGAGGATAAAAATATATATCGTTTGGTCTAGCTTTCTGTGGAATATCTTTCACTGATCCCTAGCTTCTTTCAATAAAATATTGTCTTTCTGATTTAAAAAAGGATGAAAATATTTATTCTTTCCTTTCTTGAGTTGTATTTGCCGAATATCAACTCCTGCACCGATGATGACAGTCTCTGTATTGATTTTCAGTTATTTATGAAACTTACAACCTTTTTCAAGTCTTTGGGAGTAAAGGCACTATTTGATACCAGCTGCAGTAGGGACTTGTCACTAATCGAATCTTGTAATGAATTTATTTTACAATACACACGACATCTTTCAGCTAATAGCGTAGCATGTAACCAACCCCTTCCTATGCTTTCATCAGCATGTCCAGGTATCAACAGTCATCAGTTTTCTACTATATTGACAAGTCATGAATTTCGGGATGATGATGTTATCAGTTAGCCTACTAACAATTAACTGTAAAATAATTGTCTTTTCACGAGAACAGGTTGGATATGCTATGCTAAAAAACTTTAGGATCTTACATTCTGCCTTATATATCCTCTGTAAAGAGCCCTCAACAAGCAATCGGAGCTATCATTAAGAATCATTTGTGTCGAAAATTGGGTATCCCGTAAGTCTTTATACTCCCTTAGACTATTATATAACATGTATCAGTTTTCAAGCATTGAGTTAATGATCTGAAACCATTCTGATATGAATGTGATTGGTTCAGTGTTTTATGATGTAGTTAATGTACGTGGTTTAAAAACTTGTTTCATTTGGATGTCTTAGCTTAAATGTTCTTATCAAGAATTTGATGGATTAAAACGTTTTTGTTCTTAGATCTAAATATTTTGTTTCTGGCATTTATTCCCTCAGTCGGCTCAGTCATAAAGTCCACGAGATTAAACCATGAGTGGGCACTATTCTGACACTTCATGTTTTAACTGTGATCCATTCACCTTTTACGTGATGATTCTTGAGTTATAAGTTGAGGTAAGCATTGTAGTCTACAATGAAAAATATTTAGTTCGGTTTTGATTGGTGACAACACGTGATTGAGAAAAATTACTTTTGGGGTGGGTGGGGTGGCCTAGTATAGTCTCAGTTCCAGTTGGCTTCCTGGATAGTAAAGCCTAATCCTTGATGCGTGTCCAGAAGCTTAAGCATCACTTAGGTGACTAAAAGTGGTCCAAAAAAGCCTCATACAGATGATCTAGCTTCATGCCGACATGGCAAATTAGTAAATACACTGTTTTTCTTTTATGACAAAAATAATCCTGAAAAGCATACTTGCAACCAAATTCTTGATGGAAATACAAATTTGAAGCTTGAAGACTAAGGGCTTCGTACTTGAGAAATCTTAAAGAGTTTTACTCTTTGTGTGCCTTACTGTAATAATATTCCACTGTGATTCTCCTTCTCTTTATTTCGTTTCAACAAGTTGATTGGTGAGTTTATGATAGGCTGGACTGGACAAAGTGTACCATGTGACGGTGATGCCATGTTATGATAAGAGGCTTGAAGCTGCCAGAGACGACTTTGTCTTTTCAGCAGACCATCGGGGAGAACCTGGTAATGAGCTTAATGATGTACAGATGGCAGAGGTAGACTCGGTTTTGACTTCTGGGGAGGTTTTGGACTTGATAAAGGTATGATGAAGTGGTCCCAAAGTGTTCTGTTTTGTTTTAAACTTTCTTGGACTGTTATATGACATGGTTTCCTTTTTAACTATTGGATGGCAGTTAAAATCTGTGGATTTCCAGGCTCTGGGGGAGTCCCCTCTTGATAGATTGTAAGTATCTGACTTATGTTTTTGTGAACATGTTGTGAATCATTGAATTAATTTGGAAAACCATAAATCTGTACAGGCTGACAAATGTTGATGAAGAAGGACATCTGTATGGAGTTGGGGGAAGTTCAGGAGGTTATGCGGAGACTATTTTCTGCCATGCTGCAAAGACACTTTTCGGAAAACAAATTGGAGGCAATCTTGACTTTAAAACCATAAGAAATTCAGATTTTTGTGAAGTGACTCTCGAAGTAAGTGGACCTTTTATTCCTACAGTTAAGGGAATATTATGAATCCAATTCATAATATTCCCTTTTGTATTAAACCAACTCAGTCTTGTGAGTTTCTCACTCACAAGGTCTGAGTTTGCAATGAAATCTTTGGTGTTTTACTGATAATAAAAATACAAATCTAATTCAGTATATCTTCAGTTGGTATTTTATGATGAATGCAGGCAGGAAGTCCCTCGGTCATTTTTTCCATGTGCAACTTCCATAATTCCCTGCATAGGTCTGATCAGTTGATTCAAATCTTTGTTTCTTTTCATCCATACTTTTCTGACACTCTAGCCAAAGTTGTGGTTGTATTTGTGCTGCTACTTGGCTATATGATTCGCATTCTGTCACTCATTGAGTGATAGTTCTACAACAGCCTGCACCAAATAGATTCATCCCTAACATGAGCATATAGATACATGGGGGTAGCATTGTTTGAGCATTTTCTGAGTCTGCTGTCACTCATTGAGTGATAGTTCAAATATCTTGAAAACACTTCCTAATTAAGGTTAAAGCATTTATATTTATTGTTCTACAAATATGGTAGTTCTAATAGTTTCTGTGAGCTTGTAAACGTAACAAGTTAAGAGACTTGTATTTGAAATTTAAGGGAGATGTCCTCCGTTAGCACATATAGAAGGTGCAGAGTTTACTTGACATAATATTATGTTCAAGATCTGTGAAGTGAAATGGGTACAAGCTCAAGTGTGGCTTACTAGATGCACGTATTGGTGTTTGTGTTTGTCTTATTTTGCATGTTGCATGTGCAACTTGCCTAGTAATCCATTATTTAACACTGATTGGGTATGCATGCTGGTACATTCCATTCTTTTCTAAAATACCGTTTTTTTTTAATTACGAATTAGACATCATCTAACCAAATCCAGTGCTCCCTTGATATCATGTGTATTTAAAAAGTCTAATTTATGTGTAGAACTCTGAATTCTGGTGCATGGATTTCCTAGGAATGGAGATCATAGGCATGTAGGCTCAGAAAGACCGACTATCGTACGCTTATTCGTAATATGTTCCTTTATCCATATTGCCTTTATTATAATGGATTTGTAAATCTTGTTTGACAAAGTTTTAGCTTAGGAAGATTCCATCATATTTGATTTAGCAGTGAAATTGGATGCGTATCCTGAAACTTTCCTGGCTGTAGATTCCCTTTTGCGGGTGTCTGAAAACATGTTGCATGGTGGTCCTTGTTTTCAAGTTAAATCAAACATATTCTAAGCAAAAAAGTATTTGAATACCAATCTTGTTGTCCTTGCAAAAATATGTCCACCATAAATGGTTTGCAGACCAAGTGAATACTGGGGCAGGTGTAGGGCAGGCTGCACAGATAGGATGAGCCTCACCATGTGGTAGTCTTATCATATTCGATTGCACAACTTGTGCATCTTCTTGTTAGCATGATTAACTTTCCCACAATTTTGGAAGAATCTCTGATTAAATTTAATCCAGCCAGTTGCGTCATCTATCGTATTTTGATGCTTATACAAAGATTATGCATGAGCTGTGCATATATGCACTCACAATTATTTTTCTCTTCCTTAAAATTCTCACATATATTAGAATTTCGACTAGTGCTTCTTCAGAGTTTTTTTCATTTAGTCATTGGAGTCATGATGCCATTCTTTATGCTCTAGCTTCTTCTATAGCGCCTTCAGGAAATTCTCAAATTATTGTGTTACACTTACACGTACACTCAAATTGGTCATTAAGCGGATTTATTTGGGTACTTGCATGCGGGGCGCTCAACTACATTATGTTTCTGTGTACAATTTCTGTAGATTTTGTTGTTGTTAATATGCGCTTTGATCTTATCGTATTTACAGGTAATGGTTGTTGCTCCTTTCAAGAATCTCCAAATAAAGACCTTGTATGATGAATGGCTAGGTCATCCTGGCTCTGAGAAGGCTAAGAAGCACATTGATACAGAATACCATCCCTTGGCTAAAAGCATTACTTCTCAACTGAATAATTGGTGAGACATTCTATGCTGTGCTACTTCATTTCCAGCGGTAGATCGATTGTCACTTCACCAAGGACGGCACATTCCTTGGAAGCCCTGTGTTTAGACTGTGGCACGTTTAACAATTTTCTCCTGCTGATTTTTGTTTTCCTTAATAAAAATGTAAATTAGCGAACAACCAATTTTGGCCGGAAGCAAACATTCTTCTGTATTTTCTTATTCAGACGTCATGTTCACTCCAGTTTCTTGTATATAACTGTAGTTGAACATATATTCTTTGATACTAAGAGAGAGGGAGTAATACATCATATACATGTGTTCATTGCGTGTGGTTTGTCTGGTAGAATTTCCTTTTTCTTTCAATGTTTTTTTAGTAGAGTTATTATAATATTTAGAACATTCTGTATTACCATCGTAGGAACTGTGTAAAACCAGGACTGTGTCTGAAGGATCCTCACAAATAGAGAATGGATAACAGTTACCTACGCTGCCCAGAATGCAGCAAATGAGACTGAAGGGAGAGGGTGCGTGCAACACCTTGTTCGTGTTCTGGCGCGGTCTGCAGCTCCATTTGTTTCAGTTCTTTATCTTGCATTTGTAATATTTTTTTATATTATTGTAGACTTATTATCGTGGGCGTTTGTGTGAAACTATGAATATATTGAAAAACATCGTGGAGTAATGCCATAGTTGAACTTTCTAATCCTAAAGATATCAGTTTTATTGAAGAGGAGAGTTTGAAGCCAAATGCATTAGACAACCTTTGTTGATGTTTTTCTAAAGAAAGAACATGAACAATTGCTCACCAAAATTTTACTAATTCTCTGTTCAAGTTTCAAATCAACACAATGTTTTTTTTTACGAAGTAGGTCATTGAGAACTTCAAACTGATAAACCATAACAGAAATACGATATAATTCTCTTAGAATGCATTCACGCATCCTCACCTACTAGTACTATTGATATCAGCAAATTTTCCTTTGGTAGATGGAATCGCTTCATGACATAAAACTTGTTACTAAGGCCTTGCTTAGTGCAAAAAAATGTTGCTGGTTGCACAAAAAACCTCAAAATCAGGCAAAGCGGAAAAAAAAAATTCCTACACAGAAGCAGCTAACCAAGCAACAAAAAAGTTGAACAAGCCTGTAATACATGGAATTTTACAGAAATGAACATTTATCGAGATCAAAGAGTACGAAGTTTTAATTCGTTTACCAAGTAATAAGCATGACACTGTTCTATTATTTACTTGAGCAACAAATCAAAGTAAAATATGAATGAAAAGCATTCGACTCACCAGACAACCCACTAGTGATGGTTCCTTCAGCTGCCAGTGGATTTCTTTAGCATAACATGCAACTCTAGTCTTCCAACCAACAGTCTCCTCTGTCACTTCTAAGAGCAAGACATGGTAACTGTAACATAGGCATCACCACATCCAACAGAGTCCGTTCGAACGATTTTGTCTGGTCATTTGATTATCAATGACAAGCTTTGCTTCTCACTTCTCATTTCTCACTCTTCACATTACTGCCGAGCTGCATAGTTACTGTAACTTGCACCTTTTTTTCTACAGAAGGTTAATTATCAATCTTTTTAACTCTTTACTTCAGCAAGCTCAGTTGCATCAGCTTCATTATCACTATAGTCTCCCCAACACTTGGTCACCTTTTGGTCATTCTTTGAATCCGTACAAGTCTCTTCTACCACCATAAGGTCATCAGGAGCGGATGTGGCAGTTTGAGTTTGTTCAAGATCGGGACTAATCTGCTCACTCTCTCCGGAATCATTATCTTGTTTATTCTGCTCATCATGCGAGTCTTGATCACCTGTCTTATTTTCAATGGAAGGCATCTCTTCAGTTGAAAGGTTTTTGGTATTGGCATTCTCCTCCACACCATTTTCCTTTTTGCTTTCATCGACTTCAACAGGTGTAGTAGTTGCAAGAGAACTGTTTGTAGATGCTGGAAGATCATCAAGTGACAACGACGTACCATTTGGAGGTAATGGCAAACCATTAGGTGACACTGGATTAGAATCTGGAGAAGGCAGAGTACCTTGTGTGGATGCTGCAGAACCATTTGGAGATACCGAAAGACCATTGGGAGTCCATGGTTGGCCAGGTACAAATTCAGCTGCATGAGGATTCATTATTCTTGGTGGACTCAAGTGATTACCATCTCCAGCATGATCTCCGTTCTGGAAACTAGGCTTATTACGTGGAACACGGTTGCCAGATCTGTAACCACCTGATAGTCGGGGACCATATGGAACCCTTGCTGTTGCCGACTGATGGGGAGACTTTCGAACAGGATTAGATGTCAGCATTGGTGGAATATTGACTGGTGGGGGTAGAATTCCTCCTCCATGATCTTTGAAGCCTGGCATAGGAACTGTGCCAAATACAGGAATCAGTGTTGGGTTAAATGGAGGTGCCGCTGCAGAAAGTTTCCTGCTTGCTTCTTTTGCAGCCATATCTGCTTCATCCTGCTTTTCTCCTTCTGACTTCCCATCATGCGGACTTTCAGCTTCCACTGTCACTTTTTCCTCAACAGCTGTCACATCCTTATTCGGTGGCGGAGCTGGACCTTCTGTGGCAACAGGTTGAGATTCCAAAGTTAAGGAAGCTCCATTGCTCTCCTTGACATTCAATTCAGAAGTGACATTTGATTTTTCCTTAAGTTCAGGTGTTAAGTTTTTATCAGCTTTTGCGTCTTTTGAATCAACACCATCATTTTCCATGGGAGATTCACTTCCAACTGTGTGCCGCGCTTCTGTTTCTTTTCCATCAACTACAGAACCCTTACCTTCCTTATTAGCAACTGAAGAATGCTTCTCTCCTTTGACAGTACTTTGGACCTTTTCTACCACTACATCTTTTACTGCAATCTCTTCACTTTGCTTAGGTTCTGATATCGCAGTTTCCGCACTTTCCTTAGATGTTTGCTCATCAGCAACGTGCCCTTTTGGCTGCTGCTCTGCCACAACCTTCACTATTGTCCCAGGTGGAGCCAATGCAACTTCTTTGTAAGACAAGAGCTTTCCAGTTGGTTGGGAATTGATTGAGCTGGCCAGTGGACTTGACTTGACAGGTTGAATGGTTGGTATAGGAGTTACCGGAGCTGACTTCGTGTTAGCAGAATTCTCTCCATTAGTCATTGGTGAAGTACTACTGTTTCCTTTTGGACTAAAACTTGAACTCTTAACTAACTTCCTCGAAACAGAAGTGATGGGACTAGCATCATTAGGAGAAGTCCTTGGGGATATGTAGTTGGAAGGTCTTCCTCTGTGCCTTGCAGACTCGGGGGCATTCATGGAATTTGTATTTAGCTTAGCTAAGCTTGGTCTTTTTGAACCAGAAGGCTTACGACCTGCAAGAGAACGGCTCTTTGGAACAGCTTCTTGCCATCCTTCGTCCGAGATGTCTTCATGTAACAAGTCATCTTGTTGGTTTAATGTAGGTTCATCTACTACGATAGCAATGGGTTTCTCTTCCCTTTGCTCTACCAATTGAGCTTCTTTTTTGTTTTCTTCATCGCTAGAGGTTTCCATCTCATCATAAATTGGTGATGAATCTGGAGGACTCTTTTGATATTCATCAGTGACTGTGTCCTCTTCCGGTTTACCTTTAATCTGATAAAAGTAAAAGAGAGAGGTTTAATATGGAGACTTGAATTACATTACTAGAATTGTGGTTATAGCCATTGTTCAAAAGGTTTCTGGAGGAAAAAGGAATTACCTTCGCGCGTGCAGCTAGCTTTCTTTGGTTCTCCCTTCGCTTCAGATCTGCATCAGGGTTTATGTAGTCCAAAAGATCTGATACACTGGCAAGATAACATATGAGTAAGCAAATATACTGAAACACCTTTAGCATTTAGTAATTCAGCAGAGTGGACTAAAATCTAAGTCGACATATATTCCCATGGAAAAGTATGCTTATAAAAGCAATTGAACTATTTGAACAACACGCAGTTGAATAAGATAAGACTGAATATGGAACAGCATGCAAAAACAAGAATATGCTATAAATAAGAATTGTTTACCTCAGGTGACCTTTGCTGGCAATAGAGGCATCTGGTTTTGGAGTACCATTGCGTGCGGCTTCTTGTTGCTCTAGGGCCTTGGATTCGAAGTACTCAAGCCATGCAGCAGCATCCTGCAAGAAGATATAGTTTTAGAAAAAAGACCACAAGTGGAGCTAAGATATGAACATCAAGCTTTGGTTATGAAGTTACCTGTGTACGAAGGTCTTCCTTCCCAAGCTTTGTCTGCAGTATCTGTAGAGTGGTTTGTTCGTGTTGAACACTCAAGGAGTATGCTTCCATTAATGAAAGAGCAATTGCAATGGCATGATAACTGGCAGCAGTCTGTGCAAATATTCCAAGGAAAATTGATTAACATGACTGTTTTAGAAGCAAGTATTGTATAAATTCTTGGCAGTCTCGTTTTACTGGTAGCTTCCCAAACAATATCTCATGCTCTATCTTTTGTAGCAGTGATTCTATATGATGAAGATTCACCAAAATCACCATTTAAGTCATTCATAGCAAAAGTAGTTAATTTGGCTAATGGGAGAGAGAGACCTGTATATGATCAACTCCAAGTAGCCTTTTGTTACACTTGAGAGCCTCATGTAGGTATCTAAGTGCAACGTGAATGTTTCCTAAGCCTTCTTCCATCATTGCGACATTGATATAAGTGGCAGCAGTATTTGGGTGGGAAGGCCCACAAGTTAAATGCAAAAGATATAATGCTCGATTAACGTACCTGAAATAAGAGGAAAAGAATTATCTTAGTTCACCATCTTGACATAAATGAATACCCCAAACTCCAATTTTCTCCAAGACCAGGCAGGAATTCTTCTTTTTCTTGCTGCTTTAGCCATGTTTTTCAAATAAAATATAGTCAATCACAAAAAAAACTGGCCTATTTGTTTCCCATAAAGTTGACTGTTTTAAACACTTGAATGGCACTCAAATGAAGAGATCATCTTCACCAAAATCAGCTCGTTCTGAAAGTTACTTTAACTACTTTCTACTAGGAGGATATATATAATGAGAAGACCACAATTAGTAATGTGAAACTTACTTCAAGGCCAATTCTGTGTGTTGAAGCCTATAGTAGAAAACTGCCAAGTCCCCGTAACTTTTCATTGTGTCTGGGTGATCAAGACCAAGTTCTCTCTCATTAATATCCAAAGCCTTTTGCTGGTAGATGGTTGCCTGCTCCAATTAGATTACATCAACATATGGACTTATTGTATCACATAACTGATAAAAGAAAAATGACGATGTCATGACAATGTAAAAATCCCATGCTACAAGACAGTTCTTAAGTGCTCAACATTCTAAACAGAGCAAACTATGTACACAAGCTCTGCCGACCAATGTAGACATATTTATTTTCTAATGCACTTAAAACTACAGTTCACGTAATGCAAAGTATGACAAGAACAGTAAGATCTGTTTTGTTTACTCTGATTTCAAATGGAACTGTACAAGAATGGCAATGAGAGAGCTTTAACAGCAATAATTCAAGTTAAACTAGTAAAACAGAACTAGGTTTGAAGCACTAAAGGACTACAATATGTTGGAAATTCACAAAAGTACAAGAAACACTTTCTTCTTCTTCTTTTTTCTATTGAAGAATCCAGGAAAGGCATCTGTGCAGCTATACTTATCAACAACCCGTCAGTATATAAATTTCAGTAACAAGTCCAATAAGTATTAATTGCCCAAGTAATGATAGAATAAATTGATAACAACTTGAAGTATTAATCTTAACAACTAAGTCGGTACTTCAGAAAATTTTGTGTAATTCTTTTCTAGCTAGATTGTTACCAACACAATTACATGTATATATCAGCACATACCTGGTTAAAGTCACCAGTATGGTAAAGCACTACAGCCAAAAGGCTGTAGGCACCAGCAGTCATTCGATGGTAAGGGCCACAAACTGCAACAAGCTTTGCAAGTGCCTGCAAATTTCATATTAAAATAAGTATTCGAGTACATGCAATTGCAGCAATATTAAGAAGTTATATTTCCCACCTTGGCTCCATAGTTAACAGCATCTTCCAGTTTGCCTTTGTCTAAGGAAGTCTTGGATGATTCCAGCAGAGTACGTCCATCTGCAGATGAGCACGCTACATGCTGCAGTATACAGTCGCAAAGTCAAGCTTCATCATTAATGTCGGTTCCAGCTTTGAATGTAATGATCATGTTAACTACCTTGTACACTGGGATCATGCTAACAACATCCAATTTCCTAAAAGGTGATGGGAGGTCCATATCGTAGTCCCTAGGAACAAGCTCTAGCCCAACCTATTAAAGGAGCAATTTCGTTTAAATTGAGGTGAATGTGAACTTGGAAGGACTAGAATGGAAATTCCAGAGATCGGGTACTATACCTTGTGGCAAAGCCCACGAAGAATTGAGAACTTCCTCAAGTCCTGGCAACTTTCAGAGTTCAGTTTCCACCCATACCTTTTCGAAAGGAAGGTCTCAACCCACTTCCATTTCAATTTATCATCTGTATTGTCTGCATCAGAATTTTCAGGTAATGGTGTTCCCAGCAAAATGTTCAAACATGCAGCTATCGATCCAGCCAAGTCCGCTATATTATCAACCGCTGCAACAACTGCTTGCACTATGTGCTTATAAGCCCGAACAATCATCTCATGTATACAAAGTGACTGTACATGAGGGAGCTTGTCTGCAAGTTCAACCTAGTCGGGGAAAGACAAATAAAATCCTAGTTAGAAACTCGACCTATGAAGTTTTTTTGTTCTCGCAATAATTATCTACAATATCTAACAAGAATAATGTTGTCCCATCTGTAATTGCACCAGTAAGAAAGAGCCAACATGGAAAACAACCATCAGTTGGTATCTAATAATGAAACAAATCAAACATTTATACGTAGGACATTTCAAGAGCAACCAACCATGAGTACATATGGCCTCCTATAAGGCTATAATCCAACAGTACATTGACCAGGGAATTAGTATGTTCTGTTAAGAACCTACAAACGCTAAATAGTTAACAGTGAAGCAAACTTAATGGTCATAAAACTTGATGCCAAGTTACAAGCTCGTTTGAGTCACATATTGGGAAAGTAGTTCAGTGCCACTCGTATTGACCCATCCATTTAGTATCCTTTATTAGTACCTAAAACTGAAGACTGGTGTTTTACATTTATATTTTATGATAGAAGACGAAGAATTCAAACTTACCACACTTCCCAACGAGCACATTTGCAAGCCTCTTGTGTGCATAAAATCCGTTAATGTCCTCCCATCAACAGGAGAGAGTTCAAGCGAGCCAAAATCTGCTACCTAATAAAATCCAACAGGCACAATCAAAAAAATTGAATAAAGCAAAATAAAGAAGGTAACAGAAATCCTCTGATGAAAAGGGATAGTTCTATGTCAGGGAAGACATTTTACCAGTTTCGGAAGTGCCGTATCATCATAGTATTTATGCGCCATCTCAATCAACTCGGCAGGCGACTGTCAACACAAATGGAACCGTGATAAATCAAAACAAATATCATATCTCAATACTACATCAGGCAATGAATTTTTCTTGAATAAGTTTATAAAGATGGATCCAAATTGAAAACCTTAAAATGTTAACAAAGGTTTGAGTTCAACAATGGCATTGTAAGATAGATTTGAGCATGAGTGGTAGCAAAAAGCGCAAACCTTCAAGTGAAGGCCAGTTTCTGATTCTTTTAGACGCAGAAATGCTGCTTCAGGAAGCACTTTTCTCAACATCATTTCCTTTTCCAGTTCTTGTTTTTCTACATCTTTCTTATCAGTCCCATTCGGGTTTTTGCTTATGTCAGAAGTATTGCCATTTGTGTTTTCCTTATCCTGCGAACCAACGCCCTTGTCATCAGTCTTTTTTTTAATTTCCTTAAGCAGTCCACCTTGCTTCCCAAGACCCTTCACAGCTGGTTTAGTCTTTGCTTCTTCGGGTTTCTTAGACTCTGTCTTCCCTGAAGCTAAATTTTGCAAATGCTGCACCCAACATGCTCCTAGCTCCCATCGGATGGACGACCTCTTATGAGTAGATTCGCATTGCAACTTTTCCATACTTTCCACTATTACTTTCCTCACTAATGACCTAGCAGATTGCAAATCTCCGCAATCTGCATTCTGAGAGCGTTGAACACCACTAGATTGAGGTGTGGCTGACTTGTGAAGTAACATTCTTAAGCTGGAAGAAAATTAATAAGCAGACCAATTAGAAGATCGTAAAAAGGTGACAGTCTGTTTAGGCATCAGGGACCATCTAATAGAGAAATGTGTATAGTATTAGTATGCTTATATGTTATGCCGCCTGAAGTACCGTAAAATTCACTAGATGGACTGAGGTATGACATGCATACATAACACATACCTGTTAACATTCAAGGCATTGGCACCTCCCTCTGGTTGGTCCTCAACGTGAATGTCCTGGGGAATAGGACCTTTCCAATTCACCTCAACTGGAACTTTCACAATGGCTGTGTATCCACAATGTCTAACTACCACAACACCTAAAGTAGCAGTATCCTGCAAGAACACTACTCTACTCAAAGGCTCGATATAATTGTTTCACTAATTATCGTGTAATATAAAATAGAACAAGCGAGTAACCACACTAACAAATATACATGTTCAACAAAGAGGGAATGATTTTTTTTCTTACATGAACTGTGGCACTTTCATCTGCAGTAATCCCTTTAAGTAAATTTCTCTGAGCAAGCTCTGGTGGTGTCATTCCCAAAACCTGAATTCCATCATTTTTACCATCTGACTTTGTGCTTGCTTCAGGAGCATCTCTTGTTATTGCAATCTTCAAATCTCCAACTTGTTCTTCATGCAAAGCTGAAGGTGTGGTAGAGTTCTCAACTAGCCGTTGAATTGCAGCAACAGCTTTAGAGACTGATACGTCGACAAATAAACTGTGAAGTAGAAAAGCTTTTCGATCTCGAATTTGTCTCTCTTCTGCTGTCTTACAAGGCATAGCAGCCAATATTGAAAAGTCTTTAGACCACTTCCGGTGATCATGTTTCCCATCTCTTCCTTGACCACCACCGCTTCCTCCCCAACTTTCATCCTCTGTAGGAAGTGGGGGAAAAGTTGATGGGTTATCAGCAACAATTGGAGGGACAACCCATGTGTTTGCGCGAAAACCATATGGAAGGTTCCCAAACTAAAAATTGCAAACAATGAAATTAGAACCAATAAAGAATATAACCACTAAACCTGATCTACTCAAAATTGTATGATAAACCATACCTTATTGTGCTCAATGAAAGCTTTCATGAGTGATTTGTAAGCCTGAATACCAATTCAAATTTTACTTTAAAGCTATATATAGAATAATAGAAGTAACAACTATAAAAATAAAATCGCCACAGGTAAAAACAACAAAAGCGTTCAACACTCACTGCATCGAATGTCCTGTTTATTTGCTGCAACAAATCAACAAGTGAGTGACTGAGGAGATTTCTTTTTCCAGCAGGGTAAAACCCTTTCCTTGAGGCAACTACTGTCACTGGCTTTCCATGGCATACTCGAACCTACAATTACACCCAAACTCAATCTTATACAAATTCTTACCAAATAATAACCCCTTTTCCTAGTTTTGATATTTTGGCTCAACTGACTATTCATATTCACTCTTAACTCATTGCATCCACATAATAATTTAAAGTACATAACAATTTTCTGTGACCATCAGCTCTTCATTTTCATCATCCCTACAAAAATTCAACCCAATCAAACACACTAATGCCTTATAAGTTGAAGAATTAGGACATACAACTTTATAACAATTTTAGCAATGTTCATTTTTTTCCCTTTAACTTTGTACAATTGCACTATTCATTATTATGAAATCACCCAGTTTTTAAGCTGATAAACATGAACTCAAAAGTAATAAACTTACATCAATCTGGAAGAAATCATCATCAGTTTTATCATCTGAAAACGCGCGAGACGACCTCCGAATATCTGCAAAAAAAATGAGAACAACCCACATTTCAAACAACCAAACACAACCCAACATTCAAAATTATGTAACAAACGAAAACTACCAGACATTAGACTAAATAGAGGCAGAACCCACATTGAATTGGAGGCGAAAGCTGTGAAAAGGCTAAGAAATCGTAGAATTGCCCAAGCTTTGGAGGAGGGTACATTGAAGCTCCTTTGTCACTTGCTTCCTTTGCTGCATCAACAATGGCTGAAGCTTCTGACTTCCCATACTTGCCATTAATGGTGGAGCTCCCTGAATCGGGTTCTCTGGAGTTAGCCCGGTTCGGTTGTTTGGGAGAGGAGGAGGAGGAGGACGTGGAGGAAGTGAAGAAGGTGGTGCAGGCTACGATATCTAGCAGCCGGCGTATATGATCAATGGAGAGCTCTTGAGTGTAGTCTTCTGCAATAGGAGAACAAAAGGTTTTATAGTGTTACAGGTGGGAAAACGTGACCGTTGGATTATGAATGAGAAAAGATCTGAGCCGTCGAAAAGTACCTTCAACGATGGAGAGGTGAGGAGGTTTGAATGTGAGTATCTCCGCCGAGTCTTTCAGCTTGGCACCCCGCACCTGTATGAAACTTTAATAAGTTATTTTTTTTTTCATACAAAATTTCAGCTCAAAAAAATTAATAAATAACATTTTCATTTTAATAGGATTCTTACAACTAAATGAAACTTAACTGAATTCTAAAGTGACATGAAACCAATCCCCATTTTTTTTTTTTTTTGATGTTGTCAATTCATGAAACATGAAATATTGATCAAATTTACGGAAATTATATAAAGCTACCGATCGCACCAACAAGTACCATACCGTCGATACCATGATATAAATGTTTTATTCTTTTGGCCATAACAGAGTAATTACGAGTAAATACCATAGTACACAAGACAAGCGACCTCTTCGACATCAATACAAAGATGGCAACAACTGTTTTTCCGTACAAAATCACAATGGGCCTAATAGAAAAAGTCCACTTCAGTACTGTACAACTGAAGTCTTGGCCCATTAAAGGCCTTTGAAGTAAGATGCCTTCATCACTCTGCTACGGAAAATTCAGCTAGCCCCTATGGATAATTTAGACAATTAGACGACAGCACGATCAATCGGACCCTATAATGTGGACGTTCTAACAAACACTCTGATCATTATTTAGATTATCTTAGCTAGTTTTGTGTCACCGTACCGAGAAAACTACTTCCCCACAAAAACGAGCTTATGTTAGTGCATTAGCTTTTACAGTAGTAGTATGTTCATCCGTTGCTTGTTCTGTGATCTTATTACATATCTTATGTATATTTTAATTTTAGACTCCGTGTCCATTATATTATTTGAAGAATTGAATAGCATAGAGCTTTATTAATGTACATAATTACGCTCATACAATCTTGGTTTAACCTCAACAATGCAAATGCATACACAGATTTTATGGTACTTAAGAGCCTACTGCGGTATAATAAGGAGCGCGCCTAAGAACATACCTCATGAGATAAGGAGTAATTAGTTACGTGACATGTCTCAACCTGGACCGATAAAAGTTTCTTGACATCTAAGATCCTATCCGTCGATATTCCCTGTGGTGCACAATAACAACACATTATCAACAAAGACATCATGAACTGAACTAGTTAATGTAGGCCTACCCTGCTCAAATTAGACAAAGCTCAGTTTGGTCCCCAAACTCGAAGAAGACATAATGTTTACGTACCTTGAGCGTAAGCTGAGTATATTCCGGTGTCTCAACAGTGATATCAAGTAAAGTTGGCAACACTGAAATGAAATGTTACCAAAATTAAACATCACAAAAACTTGCTAAAATAATCCTAATGAGAATTCAAGAATTGAATGTTGATACGAGTTTGAGAGTTTTTTTTTTTTTTTTTCCTTCACCTTTCTCTTCTTTTTTCTTCTTATCTCCTTTCGTTTTGTGAGGCTTGGTTTTTCCTGTTTTCGGAGCCATCACCCACTAGTCCTTCAGTACGCTTAATCTCCCAAAGTTTCTCTATTGAATTAGTCAAATTGTGTACCAAAAACTTGAACAAATACAATAATGTTCTGAAGTTTAGCTTTTCCTCCTATATCCGAGCTTTGAAGAAGTGTTACAAAACCTCTTCAAATTGAGTTCAGCCTCTAGTCTTAATTTCTGTGCAGTTTGATAACAATCAACTCAATATAGTTAACAAAACTACACGTGCTGTAGACACTGAGATTGACAGAAGAAAGAACTAGAAAAATGTAAATGCATAGAGAATTGCGAGTAATTTCCCAAAGCTTGGATAAGAAGATGAGAAGAGATGAGGAGGAAATATGAAGAAATGAAGTGAAAGTACAGAATGAATTGAGAGTGAAAGAGAGGTGTTTATAGAGCTAAGGAGAGGATAGATAGATAGATAGGATAAGGTGTTAAGCGAAAACACACTAACCTCTTAGCATAGCACACACGAAAAGAAAATGTGAGGATATCGATTTCAGGCCTCACGTCTCTCTATTCAATTCAACATATCGAAACACTCTAGAGATGTCAAAGAAGAAAAAACAAAGGACGCGGGGCAAATGCGAGCCCCACTAAATGATGTCTTAAACCCCCACTACATGTACTTACTGTTGGCTTACAGGAGTCCTAAAACCATTGTAATTGATAGTGTTGAATGAGTGATCCTAATATCATTTGTGAAGAAATCAGTTTTTGTGAAGTTTTAGTCTGGATTTGTTAAGACATTTAGTAATGATCGAGTTTCGCTGGTACAAACATTATGCACAAAATAAAACAGGTGAAACTTTTATGCAGCATATCCCTTGTAAGTGAAGCATTGTTTGGTTGGTTTCTATAGTTTTCAATGCTTCCACATGATGACTGAGTAGTAGTAGTACATTGACCCGGTTTATGTTTGTAAGAAAAACTGCTAGATCGATCATCTTGAATGTATAGGCTTTCCACATTTTCTATCAATAAAATCATACTAGATCGATCATACTCGATGCCTATCGCGCCCGGGTTTTGCCCGTGTTTGCGTGGAGATGACTTTGGCGGAGAAATTACCAACTAGAGTTTGGATTGACAGGGCTAATAATAGGGGTTTCTGGCAGAAGATAGAATACCCAGGCTTCAAATATTGTGATTTTTGCTCCTTGATAGGACATCAGGAGGACTCTTGTAGAAAAAAGTTGGGCCTAACGGGCGGTGGGCGTGTTTCTGACCTAGGTACAGCGGCGAAGGCGGTCAAACCTACAGTCGAAACCACTACTGTCACGCAACTCTACATACCAATTACCAAAAAAGAACAATTACCCATCCGCGAAGTGGGTACGAGTGGTGTAAAAAATGACAAGGGTGCGGAGATTACCGAGGAAATTGGGGATCAGAGGCCAGTGGCCATTACTCCGGCAACGGTGGTTTTGTCCAACAAATTTGAATCACTTTTAGAGAATATCGATGAAGATGATGGTGCTCAAGAGGATCAGCAGCTAGTGGGCAAGACAATGGCTCATGACAGCGCCGCGGTTGTACCAGAATCTACGGAGGATTGCCTCTTGGAGGCAGGGTATACAGTTTCGGAGATTGAGAATGTCATTGGTCCACACGCACAGTCGTTGCTACAAGAGGATGCAATCGACTCGGGGGACACCGACAATAGCCTTTCTAAGAATATCCTTGTGGCAGTGTCGCGGGACGCGGCCAACGCTAAAGTGATGCATGCTGATTTAGGGAGGCCGAGCGATGCAATCTTCACAGCGGGGGCGTTGAGTCGGTCCGCTATTCCGCCAGAATCGGTCTCGCAGCAGCCAGTGCTCTACCCTTCACGAGGGGCCGTGACTTCTCCCCAGCCAGCGATCTGCCTCAAGCCAGAGGCCACGGCCTCGCCCAAGCCAGCGCCCTGCAGCAAGGCAGTGGACATGGCCTACGATAATGCCACGCCATGCACCACACCAGAGAACAGAGTCTCGCCTCAGCCAGCGCCCTGCACCAAGGCAGCGGAAGTGACCTCGCCCCAGCCTGCGCCCTGCACCAAGACAGGGGTCGTGGCTTCGTCTCAGCCAGCGCCCTGCAACACATTTTTCGGTGCTACTAGCACAGAGCTAGGGAATGCTACACAGGGTCAGCAAGTGCAGGAATTCTCGGATGATGACTTGCAGTCTCTGCTCAAGTTAAAGAGACATTTTGACAAATATGCTATCAAAACTTCACCGGATTATAAAAGAATCGGAGACACCTTGACTCAGGCTATATCTTCGTTCAGAGCAAATAGGCAACTTCGACCGCCGATATTTGACCTCAGTACACTCGAGATTCCTAGTGAGGACAGTGACGACGTCAACTCAGAAGCTGAGCCTGATCCACAGGTAGCGAACATTGAATTGGATTTAGGGGCTATGTCAGACGGAAAGATGAATAAGAGGCGCCACACCAAAGATATCAGTCTTTGTCCCCGAAAATCCAATAGAACTAGGACAGAAAACAGAAGGTACATAGACTGATTGTCTAGGCTTGTATTGGTGCATCTTATCTTTTGTTAGGTTTTGTTTCGGCTTTTTTTGGTTCACCCTATTGGGTCAGTCATGTAGCCTTCGAGCGTGAATTTTTATTTGAATAAAATGGGTAAACACCCCAAATTTACAAAAAAAAAAAAAAAAAAAAAAAAAATCACCACGTACTACTTCAGTTCAAACACCTTATGGATGCATTGGTTGACAATCTCTTAACATACAAATTTCTGATTGTAGATGTAGATTAGTTGTGCTTAACAAGACTTTCCAGGGAAATTTATCGATTTCTATCATTTTCACACATACTATATAAGCAAATTCACCATAGCATAGGGGCGTATGGTGATCCATCCTGCACTTAAATTCTTCATTTACTTTTCAATTACTTAGTAGTAAATTGATGATTATTTATTTTGCGCATTATTAGTACGTAACAATTCAATTTGGTTTGTTGTTTCAAGTTTTCAACAATCAGTAATCTTGGTGCACTAATATGTTTCCTATGCTTTTTGTTTATATTATATAAGCTAAAAATCGAAAAACGTCAGGGTCGGTTTTATTTGGAAAGAAAGATTGAATATTGATTGAAATCCATTAACATATTCACCAAAAAAATATTACAAAAACTAAAAAAATCATAAAGAGGGTTAACTTTTCTCTTTTCAGTTTATAATTGGATTGGCTCAATGAACAAATCATGCACCTTCAGCTCATAATATTTGACGCTGCAATTAAGAACAAAATTGGTTAATATTTACATAATAAAAATCAGTTCGGTTTGGATCCACGGTTCCTCGACTTGTTTGCCCACCCCTATACGGAACGAAATTCATTTGAGCCCAAATATTCAATCATGGCAAAGCAATATCTATATTAGGGTACGTACAACCCACTGATGCCAACATCCCACTGATGGCAAAGTGGGTTGGTAAAATGAGTCAATAGTTATTTTGAAGAAAAAAAAAATTTGTTTTCAAAATTGTGGTTAATTAGTTCCTTGTTTAATCATTCAGTTTATAATATCTGCATTTGAAGGACTTGACTCAGGTAGATTCAGAATGTAGTGTACGTTATGGAATTCTCTACCCACAGGTAATGATGTAGTATATATTGACTAGAAATTAGTGTTGTGCTTTGAAAATTAAGAAAATAATCTGCTGTGTGCGCATAATTATAGTGTGTACAGTGGTTTAGTGAGTTGGTCAGGTAGTTTATCACTAATTCTAAGTGGACTGACCTCGTAGCATAATACACGAGAAAAGAAAATATTGAAATAGTGTTGACTTGAATAATTCTACATCAAGTATAGAAGAGTTATCATTAAAGTTTATAATAAAAAAAATGTCTACTTCCTAATAGCAACGAATCATTTTGAAAAAAAAACCCTCACACCACAAAAGCTCATAATGAACCCAAAATCATGGTGTTTAAGTTGGTGACAACTCTAGAAATGTCAAATTTTGTATGTGCCATATTATGCGACGATGAAACTGAACCATGTACATATATTCCATTCCAAATTACAAACAGCTAGTGTCTATACTTCTCCACAAATGCTTGAAAAGGGACAAGTCTAAGGTCCCTCTGCACTTTTGGTACTTTTCCTTACATGCCCTCTCATTCATGGACCTCTTTTCTACTTTTCAAAGAGGAGCACTTCTACCTGTAGAGGAAGTGTGGGCTAGGAAAACAGCGAGGGAGGGACAGAGAGGCCGTCCATCTTTCTTGGGATGTGTGCATGTTTACTTTCTCGACATTTAGAATTTTCATTTAAAGAGACAATAATTTTGTAATTTGAAAAAGTAATAAGATTTTGTTGGTTTTTTAAAACATTTAATGATTTGATAACTTATTATTATTTTTTACCATTAGCCCTCTCCATTCCATGCTATCGACCGGGTTTGAATATGTGATATATGATATCATTTGTCACGTCTCTACCAGCTCAATTGGTACACTACTATAATTGAGAACTCTCTTTGCATGATTTGAGAGCTAATGGAGAGTTTTTTTTAAAAGCATCTCCTTAATAGTAAGTTTATTTTATCTATTTGTATTAGCTTTTGAGGACATGTTTTCATCTTCAAAATATGCATGGTCTGAAAATCTGATGCAGGGGTTTTTTTTTTTTTTTTGACATGTAGGTAGAGTTTGTATTGAAAACTAAATAATGAAAATAGTGTGTTATTTGGGTGGAGCTACCCATTCCAAAGAGTCTTCGGCTTATGAGACAGTAATTGATTGAGTGCTAGTAACTTTCCTATAGGAAGAGGTTCCCCGCAAATTTTAAGTGCATTTCAAACAAATTCGAGAATTTAAAATTGAATAAATATAAAGTTGTCAATACATAGTTACAAAAATAAGATAATGAGATGAGGTCTCTAGTATCTCTTCATTTAATGTACTTGTCATCGAATGCAGTTCATACATCACAATTGAATGGAAAATAATTAGTTTAATCAAGAAAAAATATGATGCATTTGAGATAAGATTCAATTATACATATTTTAATGTATTTTTGTGTAAATTTTAAATACAACAATCAGACAAGAAAATATAAAAATTATAATTTAATTATAATACTTAATAAAAAGATAAATTAGAAAAAAAAATTTACATTGTACAAAAATAATTATATTATACACCTATAAAAAGTCCTTTAAATGAAAAAATAATTTAAAATAAAATAATAAATGAAAAATTCATTGGCTATCATTTTTAAAAGTTTCATCTATTTTGAATTTTTTCTCTCTTACAATTAGGGTTGTTAATCGGTTCAAATGGTACCAAAATCGAACTCGATTCAAGTTCAAGTTCGATTTTCGATTCGATTCGGTTATCCAATTTTAAATTAAAAAAACCAAAATCGAACCAAACTATGCGGTTTGATTCAATTCAGTTTTTTTTTTGTTTTTCATCACAAAATGTTTCACACTGTAATTTCAACATAATTTCAGTCCTATAATTTCAACAGGGCTTACAAAATTCATAGGGCTTACGAAATTCAGTCCTATAATTTAAACATACAGTCCTATAAATTCAGTCCTATAATTTCAAAATTCAGTACTATAAATTCAGAGTCTGTAACTTCAACATGGATTATTGCAGCCCTAAAAGAATAGTCCTATAATTTCAACATACGTAAAAGCAAAATTGCATCTTCTTGGGTTGCAAGAGTAATTTTCAAGGTTTACAAGGGTAATTGGGGAAAATTTTCTTTATATGGTTTGGTTTGATTATTTCGGTTTTCAAAATTCTAAAAACCAAAACCGAACCAAACTTCATTCGATTCAGTTTTTACTATTCAGTTATGGTTATTTTTCGGTTTGATTATTTATCGGTTCAATTCAATTCAATTCGACTGATTCGGTCGATTTTCAGAAACCAATTAACAGACCTACTTACAATGTGTTACAAACATAAGAATATTTATGTGTTATTGCTTAAATGTAAATTAAATGAGTCAATAAGCCTCATGGCTTAAACAACTCGATTAATTGCAATGACTCATATGGCTTAACTTAAAGACTTTTGTTTTATTATTCTATTGAAGTTACTCGTATACCCCCAATTATTCACTTTATACTAGGGTTGGGTCAGTCCGATTAGGCAAAACCGAAGATTGGACCGGACTATAAAAAATTGAATGTTTTGGGACCGAGCCCGGACCAGGTGAGACTGGATAATCGGACTTTAGGTTAAACGAAATTTCGGTCCGAGTCGAGCCGGTCTCGGTCCAAATAACCATTTTAGCCAAAAGAATTTATCCCTTTGTTTATCTGTTGGATGGAAACAAATAAATGGGTTTGAGAAGCCAAGGAGATGAAGAAAAAGAGTATTTGTTGTTTTGAGTGTTTAATGAGAAGAGACAAATCACCGAAGAGACCGATTTTCAATACTATATGACAAATACACGGGTCGGACCGGGTAACCGGCAGGTTCTTGGAGTTTAAACAATTTATAATGTTTGTAATTATATATAATGTTCAAGTTCCCGATATTTAAATTTTCCAAATTATGTCTGCCTTAGAGTTGTAATTGACTTATTCCTCTTATTAAAAATTTTTTGAACATTTTTATATAAGCATCAAGCCTATGTTGACTCGAACCTAATAGGTAGGGAACAAATCCACACAGCCTTAACCACTAGAATATAACAACATTGACAATCAAATATATTTTTGTAATTATTTAGGTTACAATTGTTTATTTCTATAACAAAGGTTTTGGTAAAGCCTATAAAAAATTGTGTTTACGCTTTTCAAACGTGAACTTAAATGACTTTGAGCCGCACATTGACAAATTCCTAAATATTTTTATTATGTTATTTTCTTTGACTTTCCATTAATAACTTTAAGAATTATTGTACTAAAATTTTGACTTATAATAATTGTGCAAGATTTGGTAGAAATTTTTTCATATTTATGTGATAAGGGTGTTGATTTGCTTTTGTTGAGTTTTTAATTCATGATATAATTTAAACTTTATTAAGATTATCTTAGGTTCAAGTTTCAACAGTCTAATTTTGTTGTTTTTTATTATTAGTTTATTGTAAAACAAAATGTTATGCTTTAAAGCGCAAGACGTAAATGTTTATGTTTATTTATTTATGGGGACTCTCTATTAGTAAATGTTAGATTGATGCTATTACACTTTCGAAATTTGTGTCATATTTTTATTTTTTGTTTACTAATTTTTAACACAAAACAATCAAGAGTGATCTGTGTATTTTAAATATTGGTTTATTTGTGAGATATCTTATCCCAAATGAGATGTTTCCTCCAAGAATATGAGTTTAAGGGTTTTTATAGGATCCCAAAACATATTAAAGATGTCGCAAACTGGGTTTGAACCCATGACCTAGTGATACCATCCGTCAAACTCTAACTGTTGAACTGTCATGCCATTGGCACCAATTAGATGTTGTTTGTAATATATTTGTAATTTAAATTTGAGCAATACGATTGATCTTTGTTGTGGACATTGGAAAGTATTTCTTTGATGTGGACGTAGGCAAGTTGTTATTTCGTGTTGCAAATCAATATTTTGTGTTTATTGTAATTTTCACAAATTTATACTGTGCATTGTTCACATGTACGATATTATTAATATGTATATACTATGTATACATACGTTACTATTTATTTTTATGTCATTCACCATTTATACAAACTGTTGTTCCGCTTCCACGAGGGTAACAAATTAGTGTAAGAGCGTCTGTGACAAATTGGTATCAAAGTTGTATTTGAGTTACAAATTAGTATTAGAAATGTATTTGCACTACAAATTGGCATCAGAGCTGTATTTTAGCTACAAATTGGTATACAAACTATATTTTTGATATAAATTGATATCGAAGAAGTAATTTTCGCTACAAATTGATATTAGAGCGGTGATTTTCACAACGTAGTATCAAAGTCAAAAGTTATTTCATTGGGTTCTTATGAAGCTGATGGAGATTTGAAGATCATTTTTTGTCCTTATAAGTTTTGAAAGTTGTTCGAAAGGGTATTTGTACTTTTTGTAGAGGAGTATGGTTACACATGATCAAGAATTTGAATTTGGTGAAACAATTTGTGTCGTTAATTATGAATAATCAGCTTAAGATCACCATTCTATAATATCGATAATTACACAATTTCATAACTAGTTTATAATCAATATTGTTTTGTCTGAACTAAAATCTATCAAATGTTAAAAGGGTGACCAAACTAAGCACCAAATCCTCAACCAAAGGCCTCCAAAACTAATTCATATCACATCTTAATTGAGTTTCCAATCACAATCCAAAACAACATATAAACAAAAGCAAAAAACACTGAAATGAACAAGTTGTCAATCAAACTTACATAACTTTTATACTGAAACTGTAGAGTGAATATATTACATGTACAATTAAAAATTACAAAACAAGATTATAATTGAATGAAAATTACATGTACAATGTGGTGGAAATAAAAATGTGTTACATATTAGATGTATATAGGGAGTAGTAGTGCTTTCATTTATTTATTTATTTATTTATTATTATTATGATTTTTTTTTTTGGTGTCAATCCTAAATCAGATCCGATTTAGCACCAAATGAGATCTCCATTTATTGGCTCCAAGAACTTACCACCAGGGCACATAAGAATTTTCCCACAAAATGAGATTCATTCTTGGATAATAAGCTCAAAACTCTCGTCTTACTTTCTTACTCTCTTCGTCAAACTCTGTTGCAAAGCCTACACTCTGCTCTGCAACTGCTTCAAAACACTAACAATGGCAGTGATAGAAACACTCGACAATCTCCAAATCCACAGACTGCCCCAACCCTAGTACATAGACGCCATCAGATGTCTCACCCCACTCTCAGTCTTCGACAAGTTCATCGTTCTCGCCACCCACGACACCTCCACTTCCAGTTCCTCCATTGAAATCCAATCCCGCGCCACCCCAAACCACCACACCTCACCAACACTCCACCTTCACTCCGCCCTCCAGAGTCTCCTCCTCGAAGGTCTCTCAAACCCCATCATTGCTTCATCCACTTTTGAGGGGTCTCTGCACCTCCTTTTTTGTCAACCCGGTGAACGTTTCGATCGAATCCGAGCTGTATTTGAGGGAAAAAGGGATTGACTTGGTGAGCAATGGGTTGGATTGTGTTTGTGTGGGGGAGCATGGGACGGTGAATTTGGTTAGTGTGGGTGAGTCGAAGCTGAGTTATCGGAGGGTTTTAGATAGTCGTGGATTGATGTCTTATACTGCTGTGAAATGGGCTTCACCTACTGAATTTGCTACTGGTGGATTGGGGTTTAGTCTCCAATGGTGGGATTAGAGGAAGCCTGGTGGCGTGGTTTCTCACTTCAATGGTGGTTGGTAAGTGCATTCAGTTTCTTATGAAATATTGAAGTTTTCGCTTATCTTACATAAATGTATCGAAGTCTTGTTCGTGCTATTTCATGTTTTTAGTCAAAGAATGGGCAATGTAGCAACTAGCAAAGATAAACTGATTAGAGCCAGGATATGTAGACTCATGAGATTTGACTTCTACTCTATTTAAACGCCGAGATTTCACTGTAATGTTTTGTGCTTATGCATAAGCTACACATACAATTTTATGGTTGCAGTAACTGTAGTATTTCAAGGACTGTTATGGGATACGATTATTACATTTTATCATACTATATAACATGATACATGGTAATTCCATTTAGTATTCACCTTCTTGTTAAGACCAGCCTTGATCTTTGGTTTGATGAGCCTGTAGCATCATTAAATTTAGAAGAACCAATGTAATCAGCCATTACAATAAAGATGTAGGTTTTTATTATTGTGGATTACTCGTGGATCTTTTGCTCAAGGGCCAAAGATTGTGATTCCCATGCAACATTAGCCGTTGACATTAGGATTCCATGCAACCAACACACCCTAATTAGTGAGTTCATTTTTCTTAGTAATTTTGTCTTGATATGCAAAAATCAACTACAGATTGCTGGAAGGATTGAATAGCAGATCTGTTCTGATAGCATGTCCATGCAATTTGCCATTAGAAATAGCTGAGAATTCTGTTTCTTCAGTAGCTTTTCATCTGATGTGAAAAGAGCTCACTGTACTTGGTTTTAGCTGTTAGTGATAGTCCTCTAAAAGGAAAATAGAGCCATATGCTTGCTACTCAACTTTTGAATAGGCTTTATTACCCAAACCATTATGTACTTGTAATGCAAGGAGCGTTTTAAATCGTGTTTAATTGAGGGTGATCTAAAGTGTATAAGCTCTGGTGTCAAAATAGGTTGGTGTTTCAAGAGTGTTGGACCCTGCGAGTTATTTTATGCAATTCAATTATTGTAAGCACCTCCCTTTAATTCAAGACTGCTATTTGATTCCCCAATTTGGAATGTTGCATTTGGTGTGTCAATGGCTAATGCTCACGCAACAAAGCCACTGTTTTCTAGAGTTTCTCACATTAACCTGTTTCAAAGGATATGTTGGTTGCAAGTGCACACATTTTTCAAATGTTTAGATAATATAAGTGATTTTGATGTACATTAGCTCATATTTATTCTGTCAGTTTCTCTGGATATCAACTGTCATGATCATGAGGCTCTAATTTCATTGTTTTTTAGAATGTTTTAGCCAACTTTTTACTATTGAAATACTTCTCGTGGTATAAATAGAGTCGAATGGCTGGCTTTGAGCAGATGTTTAAGTAATTGGATTTAGAGTTAGGTTCACCACTAGAGACATGAGTTCAGTTGATGTGCTTCTTCAACACATACACCCATGTCTAGCAATTATGTGATACTTGATCCACGAAAATATTTGTTCATGAGAGTCTTAACTTATCTGAATGATTGTTTAATGTTCTTTCTAGCGGGTAGTATGTGTCACTACTTTGTTCTTTAAGGACATCTGATATATTGCTTACTAGTGCTTTTACATCACTAGTTTTATTGGCATGGCTTTGGGTTCACATTGTGGTCTTCTAAGACCATAGTTTGTTTCTACAAGGGTTTTAGTTGTTGCAAATATAAAAGCCTTTCTATTACTTTGAATTAAATATAAGGTATATATGTTTTATTCTTATGAGATATTGGCGGATCCCTGTGCAATCAAAAGCTTTGATATCAACCCTCAAAACCCATCTGTAAGTTGCATCTCTTTCTACCTGTGCTTCAAGGTGGGTTTCATGTAATGGAACTGATACTGATGCTTTCCCAATTTGTGACACAGAGCGTGATCTGTAGTTTTGAGTGGGAGTCCATTGCCTTTACAACGAGACAATGACACATAAATAACACAGCAAGTGCGAGAAACCATTGTAATTTGTTGTGGCTTCACCTGGCAATTGTGCAGCGGAAATGCAGTCAGACAGATTCTATGGATCACGGCAATGAGGTGATTAGACAGAATAGTGAGGAATTTTAGTTTGTATCTGTTTTGTGCTTGTATATCATGTTTTTCACAGTTCTTGTATCTTGGATCAGTCTTTAGATATAAAATCTATTTGAATTTTAGTTGATATTTTTGCTGTTACATAAAGAATATACCCAAAACAACAACAAATTTATTACCAAATTGTGTACAACTAATTATGACTCCTGCGAAGCAGAAATCCCCAGAACTAGAGCTGGAAAGTCTTGGGTAATTGTGGGCAAGTAAATATTGTGTCACCACGAAATAAAAACCTATACAACTTGGTATATATTAATACATGTCCCACAAAGAATTCAGCTTGGGGTCTCAAGTATTAAGACGCTGCAACTCCTTGTTGGTAATCCATGGAGAGCAGTAGATTGATTGAAAGAAGTTCACAATGTAACAACAGGGCAATACAGAGACAGAAGCCAAGAGAAACAAAGCCACAAGAAACAGAAGATGATCTTTCTGATACTGAGTGATTGGTTCTCTTCCTGATGATCTTCTTGAGGAAATCATGTTCAAGCGTCGTCTGCTACTGTTTTCTACTCGTGCACTTCCGCTCTGTCTTAATTCAGCTTATCATCGTTTTAATCTTCTTTCTATATCTTTATACCCTTTATGATGACGTTTCTTCAAGCATTAACATGATTATCTTCTAAGAACGCACTTTGGAGACGTTTCTTCATCCCATTCAATAGTAAATTTATGGAAGCAATTAAGATATGCAAAAACAAGGTACCTGCATGACTAATTCATACATGACTAATCTGCACCCCATTCAATAGAATCCACCAAAGGGGTTGACTTAGGAACCTAAGAGAGTTGAAAATTTTCAGCACTTTGAGAATTGAGAATTTTCTTTTGGACTTTTGCAACTTAGAGCACAAAGGATTTTATGAACATTGAAATTTGCGGTTAGCAAAATGCAAGCTTTGACTGTTAACTAGATGCCGCATGCAAATTTATGGAAGCAATTAAGATATGCAAAAACAAGGTACATGCATGACTAATCTAAACCCCATTCAATAGTAAAGGCATGTCCCGTGAAAATTTCTCATTGCAATCAAATATGGTTCAGACTATTCTGCAACAAAAGTAGTAAGGGAAGATACTCACAGATACATGAAGCTTCTGCAGACAAGGATAAGCATTCAGGAGCAAACTAAGAGAGGGGGCATCAAAATCTAACGATGATGACACACTGATGATCAATTCCAATTCTTTCAAATTGCTGAACTTGCTCCAACTGCCCGGTACTTGTGGTACCTAAAGACAAATAAATATGAAAAATAACAATAACAATAAAGAAAGGAGATTTTTCTCTTGCGCACCTCATTGGTACTAAAAGCTATTGACAAACTTTGAAGGTAAGGAAGATCTTTGAATGTGTAATTGATGAGCCTCGTACTTGGATGTTTCAAATTAATATGCACTTTCTCAACGGATGGAACATCAACAAAACTTAGATCTGTCTGCCTTAATTCACCAGTGGTACCAATATACTCAAATGTATTGAGATTAATCTCAATTTTGTTTGCTCCATGACAATGATGCAAGAGCAATAACTTCAAAGAAATAAACTTCCCACAAATTGACAATGTCACAGGTAGGCTACACTTTGTAAGTGTTAACCTTTCCAGGTTAATACAACCAAAAAGGGTGCAATCAAAATCATCTTGATCCAAAGGAATGCGATTTAGATTAAGGGGTTTTAATTAGTTGAAGCGGTTTGTACATTCAGGAGTGGGCTTCAGGTTGCATCCTTCGAGGCACAAGTGCTTTAAATGAGATGTCTCACCTTGAGGAAGTAGTTGAGATCAAGTTTTTCAGTTTGCATCCCAACTGCACAACTGATCCACCTATCAATATGACAAGCAGACTCATTTCTTAGGCAATAACAGACCCCAAAGGAGTTTATTTTTCGACTTATCCAGAGCATCAAAAACTGATCAACTGCTCTTACAAATCTGCAGTTACCCTCCCATAAGTTACCTGAATTTTTGCACAAATAATAGTCGTCATAGTCGATTCCAAATATTGGTAAGTGGATCAAATTGGAGGTTGGATGTAGATGAAGAGAGATGTCTCCATCCTGAAGCAAACAACCTTGCCTTCGCAGCTTCTCTCATGGTAAAAAATGATAGAATAAGTGACAGAATGTCCTCTGGTAATTCATTAATATGGTGATCTCGTCTAGCGTTGTCCACCTGACAATGACAATGAAAATGAGTAATTCCATGGTAATTTTGATTCTTAATAAAATTAACAACTTCTCAATGATATAAAAACAATTTATTTCTTAAAAAAAAGAATTATTTCTACACATAACACCTAACTTGCTCTCATGCTTAGCACGAGATTAACTAGTCATTTTAAACAAAAGATAGGCGAGTACAATAAAGCATAAGAGAATTTAGTAGACATACTGTTGACAAAGATATAAAGATAAACTGGATAAGATGATTAAGAATTATAGAGAAATCAGTAAGAAATCAATCCATGTCTGAGCTGCATTATAACAAAATCACACGGTCAGTGAGACAACCATACTTATTTCTTGGCTAGGCAGAACTTTTTTTTTTGCTAATTGACTAGACAGTACAAATGTCTAACGAGTTCTCATGTAGTTCAGCAAGGTCTTATAGTAAGTACAAACTATCAAGGAATTTCATGACAAAGAACTGTGGATCCATGCTAATTGCCATCATCATTCTAATTCGATCTCACGGCCATACTTGCTCGGGAATGAGAAGCAAAACTTTAATTGCAATAGGGAGGGAGGGGCCGAGTGTTCCAGCTCCAGTGATATCCATAGCCCTTACCATAAGCAATATGTGAATCAACCCACGATAGGCGCATCCACATATATAATATGTTAAGTGTTATCACTTATGTTAGGAGGACTTGTATGCTTTAGTTGATGTTAGTATGTTTTGAAGATGAATGAAGAACCCTAGATTATGAATTATAATAATTGTTATGTTTTCTCCCAATGGAATAAGTGTGCATGATTTGGTATCAAAGCAGTGAATTGCTCCTGAGATTGGTGTAGAGATGAAGAATGCGGGCTTGGAATTTTAACAGATGACGCGTCTACAAAATATTGGGCATAGCATGCAAAATACCATAAAATTGGAAATTGTAAGCAACATCAGATCAGAAATACCATTGGACTGGAATCATAAAAACAAAAAGTCACCTTCCGGCCCTGAAGTTGAAGAAGCACCTCCTTGTTTGCGACGTCCATTGAGTTGAAGGAAAGATTCAAATTGGTGGTGGTGGTCAGAAACCGAGATTTGGGATGGTGAGGCCGAAGAAGAAGAAGAAGAATTTAAGGGCGAGGAAGGGAAAGCTTCCAATTTTGCTGCTTCTGTTTTTCGCTACTGCTGAATAACACCACTTCTAGTGATGGACACTAGCCAAACCCTTACTTTCTTAGGACATTATAGCTTTTATAAAAAAAACACCAACATCTACTGAAAGACACCGTCAATGACAAAAAAAAAAAAAAAAAAAAATCCTAACCCTTGTTCTCATCTCCCCCTTTCTTCTCCATCAACCACCACCGTCATCTACTCCTCCCTTCACCACCACCACCTTGTTGTTGTCATTTCTCATCATCTTCTTCCCTTCTTCTTTTTCTTCAATCACCACTACCACCACGCCACCGTCACATCTCCTCATCCTCATCTTTCCATTTTTTTCTTATTCTATTTTTATTCTTCTTCACCTCCTTTTTTTTTTCTCCCTGGCAGTAACGAGCAGTGGTGATGGAAGTGGCGGTGGTGGTAATGGAGGGGAGGAGGAGAGGTGGCTCCCACCTCCTTCCATCAACCACCACCGTCATCTCCTCCTCCCTTCACCACTACTACCTTGTCGCTGTCATTGTTGGACAAATCCAATAATGTGAGCACACATATGTAATATAACGTGTATTGCTATCTTAAAGTGTAGTCCATCTAATATGTGATCTAATAGGAATATTGGACTATAAGGTATTAATAAATAACATTGTGTAAATAAGGATGTAATTTCTAATTCAATGAGGGGCAGAATTGGAAATTCACAGCCCGTAAGTTGAAGGGTTGTGACTTATAGGCATTATAAATAGGATGGGTCCCCGATTGAGCGTATGCGTTGAAAATAGAAAAAAAAAAACTTTTGGAATTGTCTTTTGTATCCTCCCAACAGAGAACTAAGGAAAACGCTTGAATCAATCGGAAGATCCAAACAATCCAAACTCATCACAATCAACGGGGAAATCGCTATGGATCGATCATGTATGTTTCTATTCTTCTTATTTCCATTGAATCAACTAGAGTCTTAAGATTTTGGTTTAATTACAACAATCAACAATTGGTATCAAAGCAACTCCTGTTGATTCCATGTGAAATTATAAAGGAAAATATACAGCGATTATTTGTTTCATACAGTGATAAATAGATTCATATAGTTTATGTATCTGGACATGATTATAAAAACATGATTATAGATTCATATGAATAGCATGAATACAGTGATTATGTATTAATACAGTAATTATTGATCAATACAGCGATTGATATAGCATGATCTGGACCTACAGTGATTATGTATTCATGATTATAGACTTGAATCTATACAGATATGTATTCATGGCAATTGTCTTCACTGTTTCATTGTGAGTGTAATTGTATTAAGTGATTATATTGTAATTGTATGTACTATTGAAATAGATTACAATTTAGTGTATTGCTCAGTGAAATAGATGTTAAAAAAATGATTTTACTGTTACAATGAACAATGATATCCGTGAACAGTGAACAGTATCTGCGATTATGCATTATAAAAAAAATATTGTTCACCATCGACCGAGACTGTTCACCATTGACTGATGACTGTTCACGGGCCTAGTGACTATTCAGTTGATTGTTCACGGGCTTAGTGATTGTTCACCTATTGGGCCTGTTGCTGTTATTAATCATTGGGCATGTTAGTACATTTTACTTTGACTATTGGGTCTGTTACTGTTGGTAATAATTGGGTCTGTTAGTAAATTTTACTTTGATTATTGGGCATGTTACCGTTAGTAATAATTGGGCTTGTTAGTAAATTTTACTTTGACTATTGGGCCTGTTGCTGTTGGTAATATTGTTTTAACTTATTGGGACCTATTTAATTTTTTGGCTACATTTTATTTAATTTTAATTTGTATTCAGTTCATACTCCAAATTTATACATAGTTTATAATTTTGGTTTCATGTATCACTATTGTATTCCCTATTTAAAATTTTCACAATTTAACTAATAGGTTGCCAAAGCAACCACTGTTAGGAAAATTGGTTGATTTTTGGTTGATTTTAAATAAGTGAGCATGCTACATCCATGTGAAACAATCGGCCCAAAGGAAGATTGTTTTGACCGAATAATCCCTAGTCTTAAATATGTGATAAAGTTTACTGTACCATGCTTTTATTATGTCAGTCCAAAGAAAGACATAATATTAGGTCGGTTTCGTTGTGTACAAAGAGTACCACTTACAAATTGATATTTCTGTCCAAAGACTAAATAACAATGTTGTGCTAGGTATCTTGATATGAGTTTTTTTTATTTCCCTATTGTATGAATTTAAAAGTTTATGAAATTGAATAATGATGTGATTATGTTATTTATGTAATTTATTTTCTGTACAGCTACTATGTCTGCTACTAGTATATCTGCTGGTGTAAATAATATTCTCATGCTTAATGGGACAAACTTCAAGGACTGGAAAGAGAACGTGTTAATCGTTCTTGGATGTATGGATTTGGACATTGCCTTAAGGATTGAGCAACCCACTCCTCTTACAGATGCAAGTACTCCTGATGCCAGGAAATACTTTGAGAAATGGGAACGCTCCAATCGCATGAGTCTCATGCTCATCAAGCGAGGTATTCCAAAAGCCTTTAGGGGTGCAATATCCGCAGGGGTGACCAATGCCAGTGAGTTCCTTACTGAACTTGAAAAGTGTTTTGCTAAAAATGATAAGGCTGAAACAAGCACGCTTTTAGCTAGCTTGATTTCATTAAAGTATAAAGGCAAAGGGAACATTAGAGAGTACATCATGGAGATGTCTCATCTTGCTTCAAAATTTAAAGCACTGAAGCTTGAGTTGTCTGAGGACTTACTCGTGCATCTAGTTTTAATATCACTTCCTCCACAGTACAGTCAGTTTAAGGTCAGTTACAACTGTCAGAAGGAGAAATTGACTCTTAATAAGCTAATTTCATACTGTGTGCAAGAGGAAGACAGATTGAAGCAAGACAGAACGAAAAATACTCATTTTGCAAGCACCTCTAAAGATAAGGGCACAAAACGAAAGAATGATTATGAAGCTGCTAAGGGTCCAGCATAAAAGAAACAGAAAGGCAACGAGGTTTGTTTCTTTCGTAAGAAACCTGGACATGTAAAGAAAGAATGTACCAAGTATCACGCTTGGCGTGCTAAAAAGGGTATGTTTCTTGCTTTGGTATGTTCTGAGGTTAACTTAGCTTCAGTACCTAGAAACACTTGGTGGTTAGATTCCGGTGCTACTACTCACATAAGTGTTTCTATGCAGGGTTGTCTGAGCTACCGAAAGCCAAATGATGCTGAAAGACGCATCTTTGTGGGCGATGAAAAATCGGTAGAAGTGGAAGCAATAGGAAACTTTAGGTTACTCTTAGGAACTGGTTGTTATTTGGAACTGAAAGACACTTTTGTAGTACCGTCATTTAGACGAAATTTGGTTTCTATTTCCTTGTTGGACAAATTTGGATATTGTTGTTCATTTGGAAATAATCAATTTAGTCTTTCATTAAATTCCAATATTATTGGTACTGGTTCATTAAACACATTTGATAACCAATATCTTCTTGACACTATTGCCTCATATAAACCCTTGCATGTGGAATCACATGGTACTAAGCTTAAGCTAAATGAAGGAAATTCATCAAAACTATAGCACAAACATTTAGGACATATCTCGAAAACAAGAATGGAGAGACTTGTGTCTGATGGCATAATAAATTCTCTTGATTATTCAGATTTTGATGTCTGTATTGAGTGCATCAAGGGAAAACAGACCAAACAAAAGAGATTGGGTGCAAACAGAACTTCAGACGTCTTAGAATTGATCCACACAGATATTTGTGGACCATTCCCTTCGACTTCTTGGAATGGTCAACAATATTTTATATCATTCATAGACGATTACTCACGCTATGCGTATCTTTATCTCATTCATCAGAAATCTGAGTCACTGGACATGTTCAAAGCTTTCAAAGTTGAGGTTGAGAACCAACTCAACAAATGAATTAAAAGTGTCAGGTCTGACCGTGGTGGTGAATATTACGGCAGATATGACGGTTCCGGTGAACAACGTCTAGGACCATTTGCTAAATTCATAGAGGAATGTGGAATCGTCCCACAGTACACCATGCCGGGATCACCTAGCATGAATGGTATAGCTGAAAGACGAAACCGAACTCTTAAAGACATGGTAAAGAGTATCAGTCATTCTACCTTACCTGAATCACTCTGGGGAGAAGCACTAAAGACTGCAGCTTACATCCTTAATAGAGTACCAACTAAAGTAGCTGCCAAAACACCTTATGAATTTTGGACAGGCAGAAGACCTAGTCTAAAGCATTATTACATTTGGGGATGTCCAGCTGAAGCAAGGCCTTATCGGCCGAATGAAAAGAAATTGGACTCCAAAACAGTGAGCAACTACTTCATTGGCTACTCTGAGCGATCTAGGGGCTACAAGTTCTATAATCCCACTATTAAGTCCATTTTTGAAACGGGGACAACAACATTTTTTGAGGATGTCGAGTTTGGGGGGAGAAATCAGGTAAGAGACATTGTCTTTGAGGAGGAATCAATTTCGACTCCTACTACTGTTGTTGACAATGTACATGTTCCAATACCTGTCATTGATCAAGAAGCAGATCTGGAACCTCAACAGGATAATGTTGAACTACTCCTTTCTCCAATTGAATTAAATATTCCAGAAGAACAAACTCAACCTCAAGATCAAATGCCATTAAGGAGATCTATGAGAGAAAAGAGAAGAGCTACTCCGGATGATTATATGGTATTTCTTGAAGAACATGAGGAAAATGATGGATTGGTGGAAAATGATCCAATCAACTTCCATCCAGCCATGCAGGATTCTAACTCTCAAAAGTGGATAGATGCTATGAATGAGGAGTACAAGTCTATGCAAGACAATCAAGTTTGGGATCTTGTCCCATTACCTGAAAATACTAAGCCTATTGGTTGTAAATGGATATTCAAAACCAAGAAGGACTCAAAAGGTAATGTGGAAAGGTATAAAGCTCGTCTTGTAGCTAAAGGCTTCACTCAAAAGGAAGGCATCGACTATAAAGAGACTTTCTCTCCGGTGTCAAAGAAAGACTCATTTAGGACAATCATGGCTCTTGTTGCACATTTTGACTTTGAGTTGCATCAGATGGATGTTAAAACAACGTTTCTCAATGGTGACATTGATGAAACAATTTATATGGTGCAACCAGAAAACTTTGTGTCTGGAAAAGAATATAGTTTGCAGACTAAAGAAATCCATCTATGGGCTCAAGCAAGCTTCCCGTCAATGGTACTACAAATTTCATCAAGTAATTGTCTCGTTTGGTTTTGAGACAAATGTTGTTGATAACTGTGTGTATCATAAGTTCAGTGGAAGTAAGCATATCTTCTTGGTTTTGTATGTTGATGACATATTGCTTGCCACTAATAATATAGACATGTTGCACAAAACCAAGAAATTTCTATCAAAGAAATTTGAAATGAAAGATCTTGGTGAAGCTTCTTTTGTCTTAGGGATTCAGATATACCAAGATCGTTTTCGGGGTATTCTTGGATTATCACAAAAGGGCTATATAGAAAAAGTGCTTAAAAGGTTTGGCATGCAAGATTGTAAGCCAGGAGATACCCCTATATCTAAAGGAGACAAATTCAGTCTTAAACAGTGTCCTAAGACTAAACTTGAAGTTGTAGAGATGCAAAAGATCCCCTATGCATTGATCAAGTATGTTTCTATTCTTCTTATTTCCAAACTCATCACAATCAACGGGAAAATCGCTATGGATTGATCAAGTATGTTTTATTCTTCTTATTTCCATTGAATCAACTAGAGTCTTAAGATTTTGGTTTAATTACAACAATCATTTCTCATCCTCCGCTTCCCTTCTTCTTCTTCAATCACCACTACCACCACGCCACCGCAATCGCTCCTCATCCTCATCCTTCCATTTTTTTCTTATTCTATTTTTTTTTCTTCTCCTCCTCTTTTTTTTCTCCCTGGTAGTGGCGAGGTGGTAATGGCGAAATGGCAGTAGTGGTAATGAAGGGGAGGCTCTCACCTCCTCCCATCTTATTCTTTTTTTTCTCCCTGGCAGTGGCAAGTGGTAGTGATGGTGATGGCAAGGTGGCGATAGTGAAGAAGAGGATGCACTATGTACGTGGTTGGATAAATGATGGTTATGGATATGGATGCTTTTTTTGTTTCAAATATTTTTCCCATCCATGCTGAGTGTTTTAACTAGAGAACTTCTGAATTTGATCCCTCACGCCAATTCCATAATGAGTTTAGAGTCACTTTAATGCATATTTAGATTGTAGTTCTTTTCTATGAATTGGCCATTCAATCAAATAGTTAGTGACTCACGTGATACAATTAAGGACACAGATACCATGGAGCTATCACCAACAAAGATGCCATTAGTTCTCACTAAAGAAAGAAAATTTTGTTTTATATCCAAGAATTCCTCATTCCTCAATTTTATTTTTGAGCATGATCTGGCCATTGAGAGTTAGACTTTGGAGCATCAACATTGGTTCTTATTGAACCATTGTTACCAGCAATGTGGAAAGATGATGAATAATGGCTACTTTATTACCAATACCAGTCATTGGACCGAAACCTAAATATGCATTAGAAGTCGATGGGATGTTCTAAAAGTATCTCCATATTTCGGCAATATATTTTGACACTGTTTATTGTGTTAACACCAATGTTCTAAAAAAAACGCTAGGCGGTAGGTGGGCAAGGGAATAGCGCCCAGAGCACTAACCACTAGGCGGTTATTTGTTTATTTATTATAATTTATAATTTATAAAATTTAAACATAATAGCATAAAAAAATACTTCTAATTCAATCCCAAAATACACATGCAAAATGTATATATTAAAAAAAAAACATAGTCTTTTTTTTTTTAAACTAAAAAATGAAAAATAAAATTTTTTCAAAAACCCACTCAGGAGGCAGCCCAACCAGCCTAGACGGCTACCTAGACTGATTATTAGAACAGTGATTAACACTTATGAATAGTGAAATACTTTTTTTTATCTCCAAACAATTTTCTACCTTTGTAGTGGTTTTTTTACAGTATAAAAAGCTCTGTCTGTTTGTAGTGGTTTTTTTACAGTAGACTTCTTGTCGAGTTGCTCACAGTTTGTATTTTTTTTCCATCACCGATTAGTAAAGAAATACCTTGTAAGGGGGGGTATTCAATCATGTATTTTAATGGATTCTGAAAGATTTTAAAGTCCATTAAAATATAGGGGTATTCAATTAAGGATTTAAAACAATACAATGAAATCCAGAGGTATTCAATCATGGATTTTAAATGATTGTTTTATAATCCATTAAAATCATGAGGTATTCAATCATGGATTTTAAACAATACAATAAAATCTAGGGGTATTCAAACAACATGAGATTTTAATGGATTTGATGACTTGATGGATTTTGAAGGACTTTGAAGAATTTTTTTGTGAAAAATATAAATATCAAACTCCTTTACAAATCCGACCTCTACCCCTCGTATTTCAATCTCTCGGCTCCCACCAACACTCTGTCTGCTCCCACCAACAGTCCACCAACAATCAGTCTCTATCATCACTGTATCTCCTTTCTCAGCAGTGAAACCAAGTACGATTCCATCCTTTTCTCTTTTTTTTTTGTCATGTTATTCAAAACAACAAAAATTTGCTTTGTTGGGTTGCCATATTTTTTTTTTTTTTTTTTTTGAGTTTTTTCATGCTCTTGAACACAAGCAAACAAATAGAAGCAGTAGGGTTTTTGGATTTCTTCCATTGAATAGCAAAATGATGATACAGGTACATTCACAAATCTATACAATCACAAATCTATACAGAAAATACAATCACAAATATATACAGATGATGAGATATAGAAAATACAATCACAAATCGATGAGATACAGAGAATATGATGATATAGAGAAGATGATTATGAGATGATGAGCTTTCCTTGCTCTTGTACAGAGATGATGGGTTTCCTGCTCTCGTCTCCCTCCTCGTCTCCTCGTCTCCCTGCTATCGTCTCCTCGTCTTCCTGCTCGTCTCCTCGTCTTCCTGCTCGTCTCCTCGTCTCCTTGCTGTTATCGACATACAAAGATACAGAGAATGAAAAACAATCTTCACTCAAAAAAATAAAAAAAATAGAAAGAATACATTCCCTGATCTCTCCTTGCTTGTTGGATTGCTATCTGAGTAGCTAGTAGGCAGCTCTACTACGGCACTATCAGAGAAAAAAAAACATAGAAAGAATACATTCCTCTTGCTTCTTCTGCGTCTTCTCTCTCTGTCTATAGGAAGCAAGTGTTGAGGGGGGCTTCCATGTAATAAGAACACATTACAAGAATCAAAGATAAGATGAAATTCAAAAAGCTAACCTGAACACTCTTGTCTCCAACAACAAGCCCATGGAGAGAACCCCACACAAGAGCATAATACACCAACTCCTGAAGCAAATCTGGGTTGATAGATTGAACCCCAGATATGGGTTCTGAAGTGCTTCCACCAGAATGAGTTGCACTGAGTTCAACTGACCCAGATTTTAGAGGCGGAAATTGAGGGTGGATTGAAGATCCCAGTGGTGGGTATCTTTAGATGGGTAGATTTGGGAGTGAAGAGTGATTTGAGTTGCAAGTGGAAAGAGTAGGTGAAGAGCCGAAGGTGGTGTGGGTGGGAAGAGAAAGTGACAGAGAAGAAGATTGTGTTTAGGTTGATGAGGGGTATCATCAGCCATCCTTTCTGTTCAGACTTCAGACTATTTCAAACTTGAAACTTCACTTACTACTTCTTCTTCTTTGGTCTTTGGAGGGGTGTGGAGGGTCTTTGGAGGGGTATGGGGTTCCCATTCCACCTGAGCACACTTCAAAACCTTGCAAGTTGCATATGGGGTTGGGGTGCTTCCTCCTCTATTCTCTGCTGATAGTCGCAGACCTACAAATCCAACCAATAATGCAGTAGGCTGATGAAGAGATGATCCTATAAAGTATGAGCTGGCAAGGTAAAGGCAAGGAATAATGGTGTGTTGGGTTTTTGGGGGGTTGGGGTTTCTAATCAATCACAAATGGTGAGACTCACACATCAATGTCAAGAAATCAAAACAAAGCACATTTTGAGGTGAAGTGGTGGTGTAGGAGTCAGTAGGGTGAATCTGGACTGCCGTAGTGTGTGTGAGAGGGATCAAATGAAGACAAGAGATACCATTTTAGTACTAGTGATTACTGTGAGTTTTGTGGGAAATATGCAGTGAAGAGAAAGGCTGTTGGAATTTGGGGTTGTAAGGACTGTGGCAAAGTGAAAGCTGGCGGGGCTTACACTTTGAACACTGCTAGTGCAGTCACAGTCAGGAGTACAATTCGAAGGCTAAGAGAGCAAACCGAGTCATGAGTGTTACTGCTTGCAAATATATCTTTTAAGTATGTGCACTTTATCAATTTTGCACCAGTTTGGATGTGATTTTAAAGAAGTTGGCTTAGTTATTCGTAGACACACCAGTTTGGATATGTTGTTAAAGTCGCTGGCTTTATTAGTCACAGAGATGCTAAAGTTTATAACCTCAAAAAAAAAAAAAAAAACAATAGGTCTAATAAATGAAGGAAAAAACAAACCAACTATTAAAATAGGGTAAAACTCAATCAATACTTTTGAAGTACTAGTGATTTTGGTACTCATCACATAACACTATAATAGGGTGAGTTGTATTTTGTTTTTAAACATGTGCTCAAAATGAGTTCTTTCAAACCCTTCTTAATGAATGTAGAACTAATTGAGCTTAGCCAAGATCCTTTGATTATATTTCAAATACTCATTCGAGCTTATAGTTTAACATGCCACCACATTTTGAAACACAAACAAGAAAATTTATCAGTGTGATGAACTTTTACAATTTTTAATGTTTATATATGTTGATATTGTTTATTATATATGTTGATATTGTTTATTAACAATTTAATGTTTATAAATTGGTAGTTGTCATACTATTTTATATAGATGGTATTATCTACTTTGTGATTTATGTTTAAATCTTTGAAACTTGTTATCTAGTAGCATCATAAATGGGAGATTCAAAACAAGGAAAGGGGCAATATAACCAGTGGACCTTGCAAGAGAGCAAGATGTTGTTAGGATTACTTGTTGATGGCATCAAACATGGTTGGCGTGATGCTAATGGTGCAATAAGCAAGCAGACAGTAGAAACCAAGATACTTCCAATTCTCAATGAAAAGCTAGGGTGCCAAAAAACCTATAAACACTATCAGAACCGAATGAAATGGTTTAAGAACCAATATCAAACTTTTGCTGACCTTTTGCGCTATAGTTCTGGATTTGGATGGGACGCTGTCTCAAAAAAGTTCACGGCTGATAATGAAATATGGGAAGATTACTTTAAGGTGATATTTTATTTATGTTTAATTTTATTTTATATTGATAAATTACACCTTCATAATATTAATAATATATTTTTTGTTCTTATTTTTAACAGTCCCACCCAAACATGAAAAATCTTCGCAATGGATCATTTGAAGATTACGAGGATTTGCAAATTATTTTTGGCAATGGAACAGCTGTTGGGAAAAATGCACTTGGATTGGGTGATGGTACCGATGCTAGAACATATGGACTTGAAGAAAATGAGAACATGTTCGATGATAACAATGAGGTTTACGAAAACTCAGACCAGACTCTGTCACTTAACGATTATGCTTCACCATCTTTCCTAGATACAAATTTGGAGGCCCCTACTGAAAAGCTTCTTCCAAGAAAGAAAGCTAGAACAGAGCGTCAAACATATGGTACCCCAATTGAGACCACTCGAGCCGATCTTCTAGAAAAAGTTTGTGCTGGCATGGATTCAATTAGTACAATTGCCAGTGAAATTCAAGGAATACACGGCCTAATGAAAAAAAGAGAACATGATAGAGAGAAAGACAACATTTGGAATTGTATCAAAGAGATTCCAAACATGGATAATCATGCTCGTTTCAAAACACTTGAATTGGTTAACAAGTTGGGAATGAAAGACGCATTTGTGAAAATGTCACTTGAAGAGCGTTTGGCGTGGATACAGTACAATATGGAATGAGTATGAGTATTTGGTATAATGTTTAACATTTTCGAGTGTATTGAAACTATTAATGTTTTTATCTTATGTTTGGAAGTTTGGTTAAGATTTTTTTTGGATATTGTGTTTAAGAATTTAGTCAATGTTAAGACTTGTTTGTTTTAATATTATACTTTTATTTATGTGCAATTAGGTGATATTATTAATTTTTTAGTGTTAGCTCACTCAATTTTGTATTGGCTAAACATAAAAAGGTGTATGTTGATTTTTATTTCTAATTATGCGATTCATTTATTTAGGTGATTTTATAATGTCTCAAATGGAAGACGAAGAATTGGAGGAAATGTATTATGAAACCATAAAGTTGTTAATCGTGGCAATTGAAGCAACCACTAAAGTTTTAAATGCATTATTGAGTATCATGGATTACGACCATGTCGAACGTGTTGAACGTCCAATCCGACGACCAATTACAAGAACTGGATACAATTATATACATAAAGTATTAGGTGAGGATCCTCAACACTTTCGACAGTTATATCGTATGTATCCTGATGTCTTTATGAAGCTATGTAATATTGTTAGAGAGAAAACAAATCTGAAAGACACAAGATTCATATGTGTTGAAGAAATGCTTGCAACATTTTTGCTTACTGTTGGTCAAAATTCTCGATATTGTCAAACTGAAGACACGTTTAAGAGATCACATTTCGCAACAAGCAAAAATTTCAACAAAGTTCTCATGGCCTTAAACACAATAGCACCAGAGATGATGGCCAAACCAAGATCCACAACGCCAGTTAAAATATTGGAGAGTACACGATTTTACCCTTACTTTAAGGTAGGTACTAATTTTTTTTTTTTTACTGTTATTGTTATTTTTTTTGTTATTTTTGTGAAATCGTGATTTTATTTTAGGATTGCATCGGAGCTATTGATGGCACACACATACATGCAATGGTAACAGGGCGTGAAGTTGCTAGTTATCGTGATCGTCACGGAAATAAATCACAAAATGTATTAGCTGCTTGTAACTTTGATTTGGAATTCATATACGTTCTAAGTGGATGGGAAGGTTCAGCACATGATTCTAAAGTGTTAAATGATGCTTTGTCAAGGAGTAGTAACAGACTTCATGTCCCACAAGGTACATATTTATTTCTTTTATTCTGTATTATATGCGTGTGTTTATTATTTGATACTCTAATTGTATGTGTCGTGAATTTTCAGGAAAATATTTCTTAGTTGACTGTGGATTTGCAAATCGTCCCAATTTTTTAGCTCCATTTCGAGGTGTTCGATATCATCTCCAAGATTTTGCTGGTCATGGTCGCGACCCCGAAAATCCAGCTGAGTTGTTCAATCTTCGTCATGCGTCATTGAGAAACGTAATTGAGAGGATATTTGGTATATTTAAATCACGATTTACAATTTTTAAGTCTGCGCCTCCATTTCCATATAAAACACAAGTGGAGTTAGTGCTAGCGTGTGTAGCATTGCACAACTTTCTTCGTAAAGAGTGTCGTTCTGATGAATTTCCAATTAAAGAAGACGACGAGCCTTTATCACCATTGGAAGAAGAAGAAGAAGAAGAAGAAGAAGATAATTTTTCAACCCAAGATCAACAACGAGAGAAGGCTAATGAATGGAGAGCAACTATAGCTTCAGATATGTGGGGAGATGCTGTGAGTGTCGGGAGTCAACGATGAGCAATAAAGAGAGTATTTTATTTATTTATGTATTTATTTTTTATTGGAGAATTTTTTTGAATTATGTCTTCTTTTCAAAAGAAAAATAGTTATTTGTATTACTTTTGCACCATATTCAATGTTCAGTGAATTTTTTTTAATTTGAAATAAAATTATCGCAGCATACAAACGATTGTTTTATTGATATTTGAGGAATATTTTATGATTTATGTTGATATGGATGACAATGTAGGTGACATTATTTCATAACTTCCTATGATTAATAGCATATTCATAAGAATTTACAGAAATTTATAAGAATCAATAGAAATCCATAACAATCCTTTATAAAATTCAGAAAATCCAATAATAAAAATCCATTAAAATCCTGTGGATTCTGTAAATTCCACAAAATCCAGTCACTTAAAATCCATTAAAATCCAGTGAATTCTGTAAAGTCTTTCAGACTCTATTAAAATCCATGAGATTTAAAGTCTTTCAGACTCTATTAAAATCCATGATTGAATACCCCCTTGTAAGAATATGACACTTACCTGCCCAATTACTTCAATAGAAAGCATGCGCGAGTAATCAACACAGCCTTAAATGTGGCTAAGTTTTTAGAATTTATTATGACTTGGTACATTAGCGGCACATGGAACAAGTCTTTAAACCACAAGGACTAGAAAGAAAACTTGGTAAGATCAAAAAAGTTCTCGGTGATGCAGAGGAGAAGCAGCTCAAGGAAGAGGAAGATTCGGTTCGGTTTTGGCTCCAAGAACTGAATGATGCATCATATGAGGCTGATGATATTTTCGATGAGTCTGAATGTGAAGCTTTACAACAACTAGCCTCAGAGGAAGTGAGCAGCAAGAATAGTGTAATTAAATAATTTTATGGGAAAGTTCTGAAGCTCATTGAGATGTTTCATGAGTTCGTCAGGGATTTTTTTAGATCAGAAATAAAACATATTCATCGACCAAATATTAGCATATGGAAGTCCATTATATCACCTTAATTAACATTAAACCAAGTGAGATTATGCCTGGAACTCAAATTACTGACACTATTAGGAAACAAAAACTGAAAGTAAAGAGCAGTTTGTATTGGCAAAACAGGAGAATCCATGCAGATTCAGCAATTATATGGGCTAAGAAATTCTCGTCACGCTCAATATGGTAGCTCTGTACTTGCTTGATACCAGAATTAGCAGCAATCAACGCCTCCCACACCATTGATTGCCTCCACTCTAGATCATCTTTACTGCATTTGAGAGCTCAAATGACTTGCAATGCCTCTGACAATAAGACTATATTATCATACCCCTTTCGTGAGCACCATATATACGCCTCTACACATGTTATCACCTCTGCCTTGATGTTGGTTTGCACCTGTTGTTCAATACATCCTGCACCAACACCTCGTCAGGGATTGATTTGGAGACGGTTATCATTGTAAAATAAATTATTCAAACTAAGTTATGAAAAACTTAGATGGAAGGCAAGAAAATTACAAAAGGAAACCAACACACAGTCAAAGGAGAAAAGCTTTCCATGACCCATTCAACTTCAAAACTACCTTAAGCCACTCATCAAGTCGTCACAATATTCATCAGCTATTTTATCATCCATTTTAAAATGCAACTCAAACACATAGGACCTTAAACTCGTGTAATTGATATCCAAGGAGATTAGGTTAGAGTTGTTTGCATGACTACGCTGGAGGTATCCAGGCCAAAAACATGGTTCGGAGGAGCTCTATTGAGATAACTTTTGCCCCTCGGATCATTGCCAATGGGACCATGACATGCGGTCCTCATGGCTAACATTGCCAATGGACTAATGCATGCCCAAGCAAAACTGGAGTAATGCTTCCACCTTAATGATGTGTGCAACCAAACAGATTAGTTGATCGAAGTAATCTTCGATCAGTATGCAGTATTAAAATGCTTTTATGAATGAGAGTCTTCTTTGACTTAAACGACGAAAATGTTGTTCCACTCTCACTTTCATCTTCTACCCAAATTTCTTTGTTTCACATATTTTTTTTTTATATCTTTTCATTCAATTTCTTGGTTCGAATAAATAGATGGGAGATAAGTCTTCTGACAATGGGTCCTATGATCTTAACATCTTGCACCAACAACCATTTGATTTTAGGTGTAACAATACAAGTTGACTACTATATTTCCAAATCTTGCTGAGACACATTCAATTCCAATCCTCATGTTAGATGCACAGTAGCTGAGTTATGATTGTAGGTGTAATAATCCACTCAACTACCACTCCCTTTCAACTTCACTCATCAATAATTCATCAACGTACAGCACAATATGGATCAAACATTTGTCTATATAATCTTCTCTCCTCCTCCTCCTCCTCATTTTGTATATTCATTAGATCAATTACAAGTTTAACTACTGAAAGGAAAATGGCTGATACATCCTTTCAGCTATTATTCCTTTTATTTGGCCTTCTCTTCGTGGAGGTCTCAGGAGTAAGGTGCATAGAGAGGGAGAGGGATGCTCTTCTCAAGTTCAAACAGGGCATCCTGGATCCTTCCAACCGTCTCTCTTCTTGGTTGAAACGAGATGATTGTTGCCGATGGACTGGGGTCAGTTGCAGCAACAAAACAGGCCACGTTGTCGGGCTTGATTTGCGCAACCGTTACCAGTATGCATGGTTTGATTATGATGGTTATGACTATGAATATTTTGATTATGATGGTTATGGTGCTGAATTTGAAGTTGACAGCACTAAAAGCCTGGGAGGTCAGATAAGTGATTCTCTGCTTAATTTGCAAAGCTTAAGATACTTGGATTTCAGTTCCAATAATTTTACTGGAATCCCCATCCCTGAGTTTTTCGGTTCATTCAGTGAATTACAATATCTTAACCTCTCTCAATCATATTTTTATGGCTCAGTTCCTAATCAATTAGGAAATCTTTCCAACTTGCAGTTTCTTGACTTAAATTATGATTACATTCCCCAGTTGTATGTTCAAAACCTTGATTGGCTTTCTCGTCTTTCATCATTGAAGTACCTTGATATGAGTGGAATAAACCTAAATGGCACATTTGATTGGTTGCGTGCAGTTAATCATCTCCCTTCTCTATTGGAGTTACATCTGAAAGACTGTAAACTTGGTGCCGTTTCTTCACCCATTACCTATCAAGTCAATTTTACTTCTCTCAAAATCCTTGATCTCTCATACAATGAACATATCGGCTCTTTGGCACCTACTTGGCTGCTTAATGGCATCACCAGTCGCCTCGACTATTTGTGTCTATCCCATAATATGTTACCAGGTCCAATTCCAGAAGTTTTTAATATAACTTCTCTTCTGCACCTTGACTTAAAATACAATCACTTTCAAGGTCCAATTCCAGAAATTTTTAATATAACTTCTCTTCTGCACCTTGACTTATCGAACAATCAGCTTCAAGGTCCAATTGGTGACACTGTGGGAAATCTCACCTCCCTTGAGTACCTTGATTTAGGTGGGAATCAATTCCATGGCTTCATGCCGGATAGGCTTGGTAAAATTCTCTCTCTTAAATACCTTGACTTATCGTTCAATCGCTTTCAAGGTCCAATTCCAGAAATTTTTAATATAACTTCTCTTCAGCATCTTGACTTATCGTGGAATCAGTTTCAAGGTGCAATACCAAAAATTTCTCCAAACATTAAATCATTGAGCCTTTACAATAATTCAATTTCTGGGACTATTTCTGATTTCTTATGCAGCGGAGCAGGTTCACCTAATATGTTGCAAAGTCTTGATCTATCAAAAAATTTCTTATCTGGAGAAATTTCAGATTGTTTGATGTACTGGCAAGAGTTACAATTTCTTGATTTGTCTTACAATGATTTTTTGGTGAAATCCCTAGCTCAGTCAGTTACCTGAATACCCTATGGTCGCTGCATTTGCAAAACAACAATTTATCTGGGAAACTGCCTTCGTCATTGAAAAACTGCACGAGCTTAATGACTCTTGATATTGGAGAAAATAACTTATCAGGAAACATACCACCATGGGTAGGGGAATCCTTACTTAGACTGAAATTTCTCCGCATGCGATCGAACCTATTTGAGGGAAACATTCCTTCTCAGCTTTGTCTTCTAACACATCTCCAAATATTGGACCTTGCTCAGAATAAAATCTGTGGAATCATTCCTCCGTGTCTTAACAATTTGAGTGCCATGGCAGAAACTAAAACCAACCCTAGTTATAATTATGGTGGTTCTGAAGAGAACATGGAGGTCACTTGGAAAGGGAGAGATTTTGATTACCGAAGCACTGTTGGATTAATGGTGAGCATCGACCTTTCGAGTAATATCTTATTCGGAGAAATCCCTGCACAAATTATGAACCTCTTTTCGTTGAACTCCCTTAACTTATCGAGAAATCGTCTAACTGGATCCATTCCTAAGACCATTGGTCACTTGGTGCTGTTAGAATCTCTGGACTTCTCGAGAAACTGCCTTTCAGGCGTTATTCCAACAGAGTTGTCCAATATTAGTTTCTTAAATCACCTGGACCTCTCAAACAACAACTTGTCAGGACCAATTCCATCGAGTACTCAACTCCAAAGTTTTAATGAATCTGCGTTTATGGGAAATCTTAAACTGTGTGGTCCTCCGCTTTTAGTCAACTGCACAGTAAATGGAATGTCTAACAAGCCTGGACCTCATAGAGCGCATGAAGATGATGAGAAGGTTCCAGGATTATACATTGCCATAGCTGCGGGGTACATCACAGGGGTCTGTGTTGTTTTCGGTTCTTTACTCTTCAGCCGTTCTTGGTGGCATGCCTATTTCAAGTTTGTCGAAGAAGCTTATGATTGTGTCCTTGTGAACATGACAAAACTGAAGAGAAAGTTTGGGATCTTACTGGTTCACGAGTGAATATTGCACAAGGTACTCTCCCTCTATTACACACAAACTTAGATTATGCACTTCATGGATGGCTTGCCGAACAATCCCATCTTTGTATGGAAATTGTTCGTGCAACCCCAACAAGCATGCATTGACAATACTTACTTTCTCACATAAGCTTTGGAAATTAATTCACTATGTATGTTTTCCTATTTTTACTCAGGGGGCAACCACAACAAGCGCATTTTCTCTAACGGATTCCTTGTTCTGGCAACCAACTAGCCTGTCATTGACGTGTTATCATCCTCATATATTTTCTTATTTTTCCTCAGTGTGTTACCATCCTCATAAAGCCTTAGCGGTTGGTTGAACTCTTCTATCAAAGGATGATAGTCGAATAGATTGTATGATAATAGTGAGATACTTCATTTTGTTCAAACATCTGTATGAGCTACAAATACTACTGTGATTCCGAAATAATTTATGAATAGTGTGTGGGCCTGCTACGTTGTAATGCATGCATATAAAATTTTGAATTAGTTTATATTGAACACCTTCTGTTGCTTTGCAACTCACTAAGTGGAGCCTTAGGAGAAGCTTGTGATGAATGGCATTAACAATTTCAGAACTATACGTACAAATTTTTTTCTTGAGTGATACAGTTTATATTTTCTTCCTTTTGCAGTTATCTCAACTTAATAAATCCTGAAAAGTAACAAAGGACATGATCAGGGGCGGATCTACTAAGGGGCGAGGGGGACAACTGACCTCCTCAATTTTCAAAATAGTTTTAATAATATTTAGCATTACAAAAAAGCCAATTATATAATGTTTAATACAATGTGATTATTATTTATTCAATTATGTTTTTATTGGTGCAATGGTTAGAAGTTTACAATTTTTTGCGAAAGACCCGAGTTCGATACTCTTTACTCACCTAATTTTTTTTATTTTCAATGCCATTTTATTAATAATTGCAAACATAAAAAAAAAATCGTTTAGTTTAATAAAAACTTATTTTCGGTCCTCTTGGAGCGTATGATTTTTTTTCAATGCAATTTTATTAATAATTGCAAACATAAGAAAATTGTTTGATTTAATAAATTTTCGGTCCTCTTGGAGTGTATGATTTTTTTATGATTATTGACAATTACTATTTTTGTCATTGTGACATACTTGTGCGTATTTGTTTTCAATGCAAATTTATACGTAATTAAACACGCATTAAAAAAATGAAATGTTTGCTCACAAGTTGTATAAAACCTCAAAAAAAAAATTAATTGTTTGGAGCGAGGATCATTCTAGATAAACTTTCTTCTACATTTAATTGTTTGCGAAAACTTTGCTTGACAGTAAATTTTGAATTTCCTAAATAGTATTTATGTGATTATGTGCTTGCTCAACAGTTTCCCCAATTTACAACAACTTAATATTTGGGTAAGTTGAAAATTTTTCCTACTATGCACCAGAAGAATATGTGACGATCCTAACAATTTTCCACATTTTTTTGTGACACATTTCCTTGGGCACGCTCGTATCGATATGCTTCCTCAGATGAAAAAAACTATATCAAGTACCCATGGGGATCACAAACCTAGATGGACAGTAATATGAAACATATTAGTCTGAGCTGAATTTTGTTAAGTATGTACTTGCTAAGTCACCCATGTCTCAAGCAGTGGCAGACCCAGGATTTTTGTTAATGGGGGGGTGAAATGACAAATAATTATTGAGCGTGTCTAGAGAGCCAGGCGCGCCAGGGGAGGATCTCTGGCACATTTTTAGGAGAAAGAAAGGGGATCTAGAAGATCTTGAGTTCTTGAGATGATCTAGATCTTGATCAATTCTTGAAAAAAATCCTCCATTAACAAGCCTTGAAGAACACGACTCCATGGAGTTTGATTTGGAGAATCCTCTATTAATGGAGAGCCTCCCCTGGCGCTAGGGGCCTGATTCTCTAGAAATTTTCATAATTATTAGTTGATAATAGTAGTTATCAAGGGCGAAGCAAATTTTTTTTTTTCAAACCTGAGCTAATAACTAATAAAAATACATTGCATACACCATATTGAATCCAGTGTAGTCCAATTTTAAGCCAAAATAAGATCACAATATCGATAATATTAGCAAGGGCAAATGAGCCTATTAACTAGAATATATAAATAAAACCACAAAATAATTAGAATAAGTATCTAGTTGAAGTTAAAAAATATGAAATTTGGAAAAATAATAAGATCTTAATACAATTTCATAGAAAACAATGGTTTATGTGAGCCTCAAATTTTGTATGAGTTGGATAATGGTTTATGTGAGCCTCAAATTATTAATAAAATTGCATTGAAAAAAAAATCATACTCTCCAAAGACCGAAAATAAGTTTTTATTAAACTAAACGATTTTTTTATGTTTGCAATTATTAATAAAATTGCATTGAAAATAAAAAATAAAAAAATTAGGTGAGTAAAGAGTATCGAACTCGGGTTTTTCGCTAAAAATTGTAAACTTCCAACCATTGCACCAATAAAAACATATAAAAATAATTAAATAAATAAAAATCATATTGCATTAAACATTATATAATTGGCTTGGTCTCGAGAACCAGAAATGCAAAAACTCAATTTCCAATTAGTCAACCTCTAGAAGATCAAAATCTATTTTGGGAGCTTTTTTCTTATATGGATTTACCTTTTGAATATCTTGAATCCCCATTACAAAACTCTAGATTTTGCTTGTTGCCAATAATGAATCTGAACAGAGAAACAAGTGTGTGAGGGAACTAGAGCTGCTATTTGTAAATGTCTTACTGGTAATGAATGCATTTGGAATAGCACTTTTGAGAAATTTCCTACGAGATTTTGAGAGGCAATGATCATCGATAAGATCTCTCCCTACTCGATCTGCAGTGATTGTTCAAAAACTCAAATTACTAGAAAAGTTATTGACAGTAATTGAATCTGTAAGTATGGAGATCAATCAAAGTAGAACCAATATTAGGCAGTAAAAGTTACTTATCCTTTGTCATTAACCAGAAATGCTGTCAAGTTCTCTTCAGGAGGCTATTACTAAATTGGCAGATATTTGGTAATTATGTGAGCCCTTGCATCACCTGAAATGAGTGAATAAAATTAATTGGGGCAATACCCATAAGCCCTTGCATGGCTAATATCTTACTCAGCAAATCTTCTCTCATAAGGATACAAAAATTTGTCGACAATTTTGCCTATATCAATCATGTGCTACATGATGTTATTTAATATATACTATGACCTACATAATTATTGTATGTTACCAATCGTTATAGAACAAATTGTGACAGTGTATTATGTGCAAGCGGAACCAGGATTTTAGTCAATTAGGGGTGAAAAGGTAAGGGACTATTGATTGATAGTAGGAGGTATCAGGGGCGAAGCTAGAAAGTTTTCTACTCCGTACCCAAGGGTTGTGATTTTATGAAATTTTTCTAAATTTCGCTTTTTTTGAGGTTTCAAAATTTAAAGCGTCGGAAAAAAGTACGTTGTTTCGACAAGTTATATCAAAATATTTCGTGTTTTTTCTTGAAAAACTCTTTTTCTGGTGTTATCCCAACAGAGTTGTCTAATATAAGTTTTTTTTCAAGTCACCTGGACTTCACAAACAACATGTCAGAACCAATTCCATTGAGTACTCAACTCCAATGTTTTAATGAATTTTCGTCTATGGGTCTCTTCGACCTTTAACTTTAGTCATAGTCCGTTGCTAAATGTTTCTTTGGACTTTAGTGACTGGACTTGTTTATCCATGATAAGTGTGAGATGTTTGTTCGTGATGAATGATTTATGTCTGTGTGCTGAGATCAAAGGACTATTTGATGTATCATCGATATATTTTGTTTGTGATTTTTGGATATTTTAATATATGTTAAAACACTTTAGAAATCATTTATTTCGAATACCAAAGAACTCTTAGATTAATGATGAGCATTGGCTTCTCCAGTAAAATCTTATTTGGAGAAATCCCATCATAAATTATGAACTTCTCTTCCTCGAAACTCTAAAATTATCGAGTAACTGTCTAACTGGAACCATTCCTATGACCATTGGTGGATTGGTATTGTTAGAATCTCTTAACTTCTCAAGAAACTGTCTTTCAGGTAGGGGTGGGCACAGTCTGAGATTTGGCCTATCCCGGTTCCAGTCTAGTGAAACTGGTCCCAGTCTAGTGAAACTGGTCTGAAATTTTATTATTATTATTATTATTATTATTATTATTATTTTGAAAGGCAAGCGTGCTGCTGGTGGGTATGGAACCCAAGACGTAGGGTTTAAACCACCAAAGCCTTAACCATCCGACCAGGCTACCATTGGCAAGTCGGTCTGAAATTGTTGCCGATGGACTGGGGTGAGGTGCAGCAACAAAACAGGCCATTTTGTTAGGCTTGATTTGCGCAACAGTTACCAGTATGAATTGCATGATGTTGAAGTTGACAGCGCTAAAGGCCTGGGAGGTCAGATAAGTGATTCTCTGCTTAATTTGCAAAGCTTGAGATACTTGGATTTCAGTTGTAATTATTTTACTGGAATCCCCATCCCTGAGTTTTTCGGTTGATTCAGTGAATTACAATATCTTAACATCTCTCATGCACATTTTTATGGCTTAGTTCCTAATCAATTAGGAAATCTTTCCAACTTGCAGTTTCTCAACTTAAACACAGATGTTCACAAGTCAACATCGGTGTATGTTGACAACCTTAATTGGCTTTCTCGTCTTTCATCATTGAAGTACCTTGATATGAGTGGAATAAACCTAAATGGCACATCTGATTGGTTGCGTGCAGTTAATCATCTCCCTTCTCTATTGGAGTTACATCTGGTAGAGTGTGAACTTGGTTCCGTTTCTTCACCCATTACCTATCAAGTCAATTTTACTTCTCTCAAAATCCTTGATCTCTCAAACAATGAACATATCGGCTCTTTGGCACCTACTTGGCTGCTTAGGGGTATCACTAGTCGCCTTGTATTAAGAAATACATCCTATTGTTAGGAAAATATCTTTTAGCATATTGTGTTGCAAGTTTTATGGGGTTAGGAAACTTTCCGATGGCTAGTTATTTGTTTCCTTTAGCTTTGGAAAGAATGCTTTGTATTGCTTGAGAGAGTTGTACAAGTGTTTGATGTTATCTACAAATGAATGCCAAGGCCTATTTATAGGCCTTTAAAGTCCTAGAGGCTTCTAGTCTAGAACTTTCCACAATCTTCCTTCAAAAGAGTATTCTCTATGCATCTAGAAAGTTCCCACCTCCAAATGAACCATAAATTACAATGAGGCTTCTAGAAAATGCTACATAAATATGTACAAGGGTGTTCTAGACTCATCCATGCTAGAACACTCTAGATAAAGCTAAGCTAGAATGCCCAAGAGCACTTTAGAACCTTCCGGAGGTATCTAGAGAAAGCTATGCTAGATGGCTCGTGACATTCTCCCCCACCCAAGTCCTTGACGACCCCGTCAAGACTGTGCCTCGAACTCTGCGATCTTGCCCTGGAATTGCCATAGGTCGCCTTCTTTTTCCCATGAGGCCTCACTGTTTGGTAGTCCCTTCCATCGAATGAGATACTCATTATAGCTTGGCACACCCCTCTGTCGGATGAGCCTATTTGCCTCGATGTTTTCGATCTTTCGATCAAAGGAAGTCACGACCGCGGTTTGTGCCCGATGTGACTCGCCCCTCGTTGGATCTTCTTTATCACCATGGTAGGGCTTGAGCATGCTCACATGGAACACCGGATGAATCTTGAGTTTGGGCGGCAACTCAAGCTTGTAAGAAACTCTCCCGACCTTCCGTAGGACGGGAAATGGCCCCTCGTACTTCCGCACTAGTCCCTTGTGCACCGAGCGGAAGACCTTGAACTGTTGTGGCAGCAACTTGACCATGACCATCTCGCCCACTCGGAACTCGAGAGGCCGTCTATGCTTGTCTGCCCACTTCTTCATCTTCTTAGACACCTTGTCTAAGTACGCCTTCGTTATATCAAGCTGCTCATGCCACCCTCGTGCAAGCTTGTACGCAACGGGGCTGCTACCCTTGTAGCCCGACGCAACGGCTTGTGGAGTCAAGGGCTGCTGGCCCATGACGATCTCGAACGGACTTTGTTGCGTCGATTCGGACCGCTGCAAGTTGAATGAGAATTGAGCCACATCCATCAACTTGGCCCAATCCTTCTGGTTGGCACCCACAAAGTGCCTCAAGTATAGCTCCAACAAGGCATTCACCCTCTCTGTTTGCCCATCGCTTTGCGGGTGAAAGCTTGTTGAGAAGTGTAGACCCGAACCCAAGAGCTTGAATAACTCTGTCTAGAACTTTGCTGTGAACCTTGGGTCCCGATCACTTATGATGCTCCGAGGCAAGCCCCAATACTTCACCACATGCTGAAAGAACAACTTGGCTGCTTGCTCGGCCGTGCAATCGCGTGGGGCAGGTATGAAAGTCCCATACTTGAAAAAGCGATCGACCACGACCATAATAGAGCCATACCCATCAGACTTGGGCAAGGCCGATATGAAGTCCATTGATACACTTTCCCATGGCCTTTCCGGAATTGGCAAAGGCTGCAATAGTCCTGCCGGTACACGCTGCTCTATCTTGTCTTGTTGGCACACAAGACAAGTCTTCACATAGGCCTCTATATCATCCCGCATATGAGGCCAATAGTAGTCTACCTCCAAGAGTGCCAATGTCCGCTGCATCCCCGGATGGCCAGCCCACATTGAGTCGTGGCACTCCTTCATGATGTCTCGCCTAAGATTATCCCACTTAGGCACATATATGCGACGACCGACGGTGTAGAGCACCCCATTCTCTACCCAAAACCGTCGAGTCTTCCCCTCCTTAGCCATCTCCATGAGTCCCTTGGCCAAGGGGTCTTGAGAAGTCCCCTCCTTGATCCGATCAAGAAGGTTGCTAGCGGCGCTGCTTGCGCTAGCGAGCATGGCCTTTCGGCTGAGAGCATCAGCAACAACATTAACTTTGCCCGGCTTGTACTCCATGACATAATCAAACTCTGCTAAGAAATCTTGCCACCGAGCTTGCTTGGGGCTGATCTTCTTCTGATTTTGAAAATAACTCGTAGCCACATTGTCGGTCATGATGGTAAACCGACTCCCAAGCAAATAGTGCCTCCAAGTTCGCAAGCAGTGAATGATGGCTGTCATCTCCTTGTCATGCACTGGATACCGTCTCTCGGTATCATTGAGCTTGCGAGACTCATAGGCTATGGGATGCCCCTCTTGCATTAGCACCCCTCCGATTGCAAAGTCTGATGCATCGGTGTGAAGTTCGAATGACTTAGCATAATCGGGCAAGGCCAAGACAGGTTCCTCAGTGACTGCCTTCTTCAAATCATCGAATGCTTCTTGGCATTTCTCATTCCAATGCCACTGCACCTTCTTCTTCAGCAAGTCGGTCAGTGGGGCTGCTCTCGCCGAATAGCTCAAAATGAATCTCCGATAATAATTGGCCAGCCCAAGGAAAGAACGTAGCTCTGAAACGTTCTTGGGTGGCTCCCATTCATTGATAGCCTGCACTTTGTCCCGTTCCATCATGATATTTCCAGCCTTGATGCGGTGCCCCAAGAAGGACACCTCGTCTTGGGCGAACGAGCACTTCTCCAATTTCACGTACAACTCGCTCTCCCGCAATGCTTGGAAAACCTGTCGCAAGTGATGCACATGTTCTTCCAAGTTGTCGCTATACACGACGATATCGTCGAGATAGACGACTACAAATTTATCCAAGAAAGGCTGAAAGATTCTGTTCATTAAAGTGCAGAAAGTAGCCGGGGCATTGGTGAGACCAAAAGGCATCACCAAGAATTCATAAGACCCATAGCGAGTGACGCATGCCGTCTTTGGCTCATCTCCTTTGGCTCATCTCCTTTGGCTATGCGCACTTGCCAATACCCTGATCGGAGATCTAGTTTAGAAAAGTACCTGGCTTTACCGAGCCTATCGAAAAGATCAGCAACCAAAGGAATTGGATACTTGTTCTTGATGGTTACTTTGTTAAGTGCTCGGTAATCGATGCACATACGCAAGGACCCGTCGTGCTTGCGTTGGAACAATACTGGTGCACCGAATGGGGCCTTGGATGGCCGGATGAAACCCGCGTCCAGCAGCTCCTTGAGTTGCTTGCGTAGCTCTTCCAACTCTGGCAGTGCCATCCGATAAGGCGCCATGGCTGGAGGCTTAGCCCCTGGCTCCAGCTCGATCATATGATCGACTTCCCTTCTTGGAGGAAGTCTCTTGGGTAGCTTTGGAGGCATGACATCTTTGTACTCTTTCAAAACCGCAGCTACCTCCTTCGGAACCTCGCTGGGTTGAGGCCCATCTTCGATCAATGTGGCCACAAATGTTGCTTGCCCCTTTTGCACGCCTTTCTTCACTTGAATGGCTGACAACATCTTGGCCTCCACGATCTCCCGAGTGACAGGGACAGAGCATGCTTCTCGATCCTTTGCAATAGTCATCGACCCATCCCTTTCTAATGTCCATGGCTTCACCGTATCCATGAACTCCATGCCCAGCACCAATGAGAAGTCGTCCATCGTGACGACAGTCAGGTCCACCATCCCCTTCCATTCGCCCAAATGAAGGGAGACGCCTCGTGCTACACCATGGATAGGCACCGGTGCTGTGTTGACGGTCTTCAAGGTGCCTGGCTCCTTGGTGTACTGCACTCCCAGCCTTGTTGCCTCCTTTAAGGCAACAAAGTTGTGCGTTGCACCCGTGTCGACGAGTGCCTTTGAAGCCTTGCCATTTACCTTGGCTTCCACAAACATAAGAGCAGATTTCTTCGAACGGGGCAGCATACTTACCTTAGCCACGTTGCTTTGCTCCACCGTAGCCTTGACGCTGCTTAGCAAGCGCAAAGTCCCCATTTGCGCCTCATCCCCCGATGATTCCCCGGACGATCCACTCTTGCCAGCGATCATCGCATTGAGCTTTTGTCGTTGTGGGCATTCCCTAGCCCAGTGCGGCCCTCCGCACAAGAAGCAGTCGCGATTTTTCGCCTTGCTATCTGAAAAGGACTGCTTGGCTTTGTCCTTCCTCTCGAACTGCTTGCCGCCGCTGCTACTGCTGCTTCTTTCAGTGGGTTTTGCTCCCCCACCTTTTCCCTTGTTACCGCCGCCACTCATGCTGCCGCCCTTGTGGCTTTTCGAATCAGCCTTGTATTCGAACAAGGATTCGACAACTGCGATGGCCTCTGCAAGCGATTGAACGTTGCGTCTCTTTAACTCTTGCTCGGCCCATCGTTGTAGTCCATCCATGAAGTAGACGAGCTGAATCTTCTCTGGCATGTCCGAGACTTCAAGCATAAGAGAAGTGAACTGCTTGACATACTCTTTGATTGACCCCGTATGCTTCAATCCACGCAGCCTCTTCATAGCAACTTCTTCCACATTCTCCGGATAGAATTGCCGCTTGAAATCCGCCTTGAACTCGTCCCAAGTCTTGAGCGAGCAAAGACCCTTCTTGATATCCGACTCACGCCTCCTCCACCAAAGGATGGCATCATCACCCAAGTACATGGTGACGGTGGTGATCTTGGACTCATCGTCGTCCAAGCGCATCGCGTCAAAGTATTTTTCAACACTCCATAGGAAGTTGTCGAGCTCCCTGGCATCGCGCTTCCCATGGTACCTTGGCGGCTCGGGCACCTTCATCCTTGGTCCCTCTCGTACAGTAGCACTACCTGCCACAACCGCCTTGCATAGGTTGACGTCCGATTGTAAGGACTCAACCTGCTCCCGGATGGCTTGGAGCTGCCCCATCAGCGTGTCCTTTAGCTGGCTCATCTCGTTGCGCATGGCATCCGCAACTTGGTTGACAAGAAGTTGAGTCTCGTCCTTGGCTTCCACAGTGCCAAGCTCAAGGTCATGGACCCGGCTATCGAGTTGCTCGATATCCATAGTGACGCTAGCCAACGTCCCATTGAAGGACTCAACCTTCTGTTCCATCTCCCCGACGCTGTCCTGGAGATCACCCACGGTCAGCTCCACCTTGGCCATACGATCCTCAAGCATGCTGGTCCGACTAGTCTTTTTTCCAGTCTCCTCAATCACGGACCCTACAATAGCACTCTCTTTGTTTCCCGACATGATCAGATTGCTCCGCACCTAACCTTCGTACACACAACAGCTAGCACAATGCAACTTCAGCAAGACCGCCCCTACGATCGTCGCTGCTCTGATACCACGTGTCACGTGCTGACCTTTTTCCCTTGGCTAACACGCTGCCCACTAGCGTCACACTCCCGTCGGACTAACTAGTCAAGGCACTTCAATGCTTGGCTAATGCTAAGCGATGCTACGAAAGCTTAAGTGAGGAAAATGCTAAGGCACAAATGTTTAGGCTTTGGAAAGAATGCTTTGTATTGCTTGAGAGAGTTGTACAAGTGTTTGATGTTATCTACAAATGAATGCCAAGGCCTATTTATAGGCCTTTAAAGTCCTAGAGGCTTCTAGTCTAGAACTTTCCACAATCCTCCTTCAAAAGAGTATTCTCTATGCATCTAGAAAGTTCCCACCTCCAAAGGAACCATAAATTACAAGGATGCTTCTAGAAAATGCTACATAAATATGTACAAGGGTGTTCTAGACTCATCCATGCTAGAATACTCTAGATAAAGCTAAGCTAGAATGTCCAAGAGCACTTTAGAACCTTCCGGAGGTATCTAGAGAAAGCTATGCTAGATGGCTCGTGACACTGCGCTCTACTCTCTTGTCTCAAGACCCCCTGCCATCACCAAATAGAGCTTTCCAAACAATAGCTCAAGAGGAAAGAGTTAGGGGGATAACACGCATTAAAGACGAGGCATTTGAAGTTGCGGGCTTTGCGGTACGTATGGACAATCGTTCCAAACCACGCCTTACTCGAGCTGAGAAGGCTGCCCTGGTCTGCTCACACTGCCACAAGACGGGTCATAACGACACCACCTGCTTTGAGCTGCACAGCACTCCAGATTGGTTCATTGAGAAGTATGGGGCTAAAAGTGTGATGAAGGGGGCTGCACCACTTGCTGCTGCACATGGCCGCGGACACGTCAAGGCCAACAAGGCCACGTCTGACCAGGCACTGATAGCACCGCCAGGATCTTCGTCGGCTGCACCTCTACCAGGTTTTTCTGCCGAACAATGGCAGGCTCTCATGGCCGCTTTCGGCACTCCTCACTCTTCCCCTCATCGGTTGAACGGTAAGTGGATTATTGACACTGGGTGCTCCAATCATGTTACGGGAGATTTGTCGTATTTGTCGGATTTAAGAAATGTGATTCCCTGTTCTGTTGGCCTTCCGGATGGTCAGAGTGTTGTTACCTTGAAGGAAGGACTTGTCAAACTTACTGACAAAATTATCCTTAACCATGTTCTTTATGTTCCAAAATTAAATTGTAATTTAATTTTGGCTTCACAATTGAGTGATGATATAAACTGTGAATTCATAACTAACTCAGACTTGTGTGCTATCCAGGACCGACACACGAGGGAGGTGATTGGAACGGGTGACAGAAGGGATGGACTATACTACTTACGGGAGGAGACAAAGGTACAAGCAGTTTCAGTTACTCCTTCAACTTCTTTGGAGCTTTGGCATCGCAGATTGGGTCATCCTTCCGAGAAAGTGGTGAAGTTGCTTCCTTTTTTCAGCAATTCTAGTGGTAACTTGAATAAAGCATGTGAAGTTTGTCACCGTGCTAAACATTCTAGGGATAGTTTTCAGTTAAGTGATAATAAATCTACTCGAATTTTCGAGTTAGTACATTGTGATTTATAGGGGCCATATGATACACCATCGTCTTGTGGGGCTCGCTATTTTTTGACATTAGTGGATAACTTTTCCCGCGCTGTGTGGATCTTTCTGTTAGTTGATAAAACAGAGGTTTTTAAAATGTTTATGTCCTTTATAGCTATGATTGATAGACAGTTTTCTCAGAAATTGAAGATTGTTCGTGGTGATAATGGTACTGAATTTAATTGCCTTAAGGATTATTTTTTGGTCAATGAAATTTTGTTTCAAACTTCTTGTGTGGGGACTCCTCAACAAAATGGCCGGGTAGAAAGGAAACATAAACACATTTTGAATGTTGCTCGGGCACTACGATTTCAGGGTGGTTTACCGCTTTATTTTTGGGGGGAATGTGTCATTGCCGCTGCTCATATAATCAATCGGACACCTTCTAGTATTCTTGGAAATAAAACTCCATATGAAGTCTTGTTTGGTAATCCGCCTTCCTTTGGTGAATTGCGTGTTTTCGGCTCTCTGTGCTTCGCCCATAATCAAAAGGCAAAGGGTGATAAGTTTGCCAGTAGGAGTCGTAAATGTGTATTTGTGGGATATCCGTTTGGCAAGAAGGGTTGGTATTTGTTTGATTTGGACAAGCAAGATTTTTTTGTGTCCAGGGATGTCACGTTTTATGAGAATGTGTTCCCATATATTGATGTTGAGGCTACTAATTTCGCTGCTCGCAATGACATTCATGGTGATCTGAATGACGGGGTGGCTGTGGATCTTCCGAATTTTTTAGAAAATGATGAGGAGGTGCAGCCAGTACGCCCTCACACGCCCAAGGGTGTTCCAGACCCGCAGCCGCAGGCCACCACACAGCTGCAGCAGCCGCCACAGGCCGCCACACCACAGCCCACCGCCAAACCGTTGCAACCCGTGCTCCCTGCACCGCAGCCACTGGTGTTGCCTACGCCTTCTCATACGGATGATTCAGGGGGGGCAGTGTCGGGAGATGCTCCGCCAAGTGAGCATTTAGGTCGTGGCTTTCGGGAAAAGTATTCTTCGGTTAAGCTACGTGACTTTGTTACACACACTACGGTGAAGAAAAATAGTCCATCCTCCGCTTCACCTGCTTCTACATCTTCACCTCCCTCAGGTACACCTTATCCTATAACACATTATGTTAGTTGTGACAGTTTTTCTGTGAAACACCGAAATTTTATTGCAGCTATTACAGCTGGAAGAGAGCCACAATCTTTTAAGGAGGCTGTAAAAGATGCAGGGTGGCGCACCGCTATGCAAGCGGAGATGCGGGCCTTGGAAGACAATGGGACGTGGACTATGAAAAAGTTGCCTTCCGGGAAGAAGACTCTTGGTAGTCAATGGTTATATAAGATAAAGTACAAATCTGATGCTAGTATTGAGAGATTGAAGGCTCGTTTGGTTGTTTTCGGCAATCATCAGACCGAAGGGATAGATTATGACGAGACATTCGCTCCAGTGGCAAAAATGACGACTGTTCGCGCATTCCTTGCAATTGCGGCTTCTAAAAATTGGGAGTTACATCAGATGGATGTACACAATGCTTTCCTACACGGGGATCTAGATGAGGAGGTCTATTTGAAACTCCCTCCTGGCTTTACCTCTGATGAACCTGGTTTGGTGTGTCGGTTGCGTAAATCTCTATATGGATTGAAACAGGCTCCTAGATGTTGGTTTGCTAAGCTCGTGTCAGCTTTAAAAGGGTATGGTTTTTTACAGTCCTATTCTGATTATTCCCTTTTTACTTATAAGAAGGGGCCGGTTCAAATTAATGTGCTCGTGTATGTTGATGATTTAATACTCTCTGGGAATGATTCTGCTGCTTTGGCTCTGTTTAAAAGCTACCTTGGCTCATGTTTTCATATGAAGGACCTCGGGGTCCTTAAATACTTCCTTGGTATTGAGGTTGCCCGCAGCTCTGCAGGGTAGTTTCTTTGTCAACGTAAATATGCACTTGATATTATTTCGGTGGTGAGTCTCTTGGGTTCGAAGCCTGCTATGTCTCTGATCGAACAAAACCATCAACTGGCGCGTGCCACGGGTTCTCTTCTCTCGGATCCTGAGTCTTATCGGCGTCTGGTGGGGCGTTTGGTCTATTTGGCGGTCACACGTCCTGATTTGACGTACTCGGTTCATGTGCTATCTCAGTTTATGCAGCAACCACGACAGGAGCATTGGGATGCTGCATTGCGCATTGTCCGCTATTTGAAAGGTACTCCGGGTTACGGTATTCTCCTGCGCTCGGATAGTGACTTGACTTTGCAAGGTTGGTGTGATTCTGATTGGGCCGCTTGCCCTATTACTCGGAGGTCCCTGACGGGGTGGTTGGTGTTTTTGGGCCATTCTCCGATTGCTTGGAAAACTAAGAAGCAACATACGGTTTCTCGTTCTTCGGCCGAGGCGGAATATCGCTCTATGGCCGCCATAACGTGTGAGTTGAAATGGTTGAACGGTTTATTCTTGAGTTTAGGGGTACTTCATCTCAAGGCCGTTCCCCTTTTTTGTGATAGTCAGTCTGCCATATACATTGCGCAAAACCCCGTCTTCCATGAACGTACGAAGCATATTGAAGTTGATTGTCACTTCGTTCGTGATGCCATTCCGGATGGTCTTATTGCTCATTCTTATGTGTCAACGACTGATCAGTTGGCAGACATTTTCACAAAGGCTTTGGGCAAATCGCAGTTCGATTATCTCCTTGGCAAGTTGGGCATTCTTAACCCTCATGCTCCAACTTGAGGGGGGGTATTAGGAAATACATCTTATTGTTAGGAAAATATCTTCCAGTATTAGGATGTATTTCCTATTGTTAGGAAAATATCTTCCAGTATTAGAAAATACATTCTATTGTTAGGAAAATATATTTTAGCATATTGTGATGCAAATTTTATGGGGTTAGAAGTTTTATGGGGTTAGGAAACTTTCCGATGGCTAGTGATTTGTTTCCTTGGTTTGGGAGGTTTCCTAATGTATGGTGGTTTTCTATTGTATTTTAACTACAGTATTTATATTGCTGATGAATGAAAGAAAGAACACAATTTGACCTTAAACTTATCATGACTTGAGAGTCTTTGGTAGACTTATTATTGTAATGGGATTTGGATGAATTATTGATGAGTGATGTTGAAAGTAGTTGAGTGGATTTGTTAGTAGACAAAGTTGAAAAAAAAGGAGATGAAGAAGTCAAGAAAGTGGTAGTTCCACCCTCCTCCCTCGCCCGTTTCCTCGCCAATTAGAATTCCCCAGAATGTAGTGTTGTGCTTTGAAAATGAAGAAGAAGCAATACAATGTTTTAAATGTAGTAATATTTCATCGACAATGAATTTATAAATTACATTAAAAAAAAATCTTACCTAAATGCACTACATTTAAGGATTTGTATAGTATTGCATCCAAGCAGATGCAATGAATGTCAAATTTGCGGACTGACCTCGTTTGCATTCGAGTAAAGCCTACAATATTCACTCATCTTCCATTTCCCTCGAGATACGCGTGTGCACACATCTCAAGGGGGATGGAGGGTTCCACCCCCTCCCTCGCTTGTTAGACAAGCCCCTAAATTCCGAGTCTACCTAAGTCAAGTCCTTCAAATGAGTCATGGAAAGCTTTCCTCCTTCGACTTTGTGCTAGTTTCCCCATTGTAATTTTCTTGCTTTTCATCTAAGTTTTTCCCAACTTAGGTTACGCTTGGTAAACTGTAAAATGATGCATTTCGCAAATTGATGCATATGCATTAGTTTGTAATGCATTACTTTACGAACGCTTGGTATTAATTAAAGAAAATCAATGCAAATCAAACAAATAATTGTGGGTGATGTTGATAATGGTAGTAGTTGTAATTGTGGCATGGTCATGGTAGTTGTGATTGTAGTGATGGTGATTGCGAATGTGGACAATGATGATGGTGGTGGCGGCAATGGCAGTGGTTGATAAAATGGTGGTGGTGGCAGCAATGGCAGTGGCTGTTAAAGTGGTGTTGGTTGTGCCGCCGATTGTGGTGGTGGTGGTAGCGGCGGCGGTGATGGTTGCGGTGGCGGATGTAGTGTTAGTGGTGGAGGTGGCGGCGGCGATGATTATACTATGGTAGTGGTAGTGGTGGAAGTGTTGCGGTGGTGATTATGCTATGGTAGTGATAGTAGCGGTGGAGGTGGCGGCGGCAGTGGTAGTGATGGTTATGATATGGTGGTCGTGGTAGTGGTGACAATGGTAGTTGTGATAGTGATGATTTTTGGAGTGTTTATGAAGGTTGGAGTGTTTATGAAGGAGTTGAAAGAACTCGAGGAGATTATGAGAGTTGTGCAAAGTAATGTACCAAGTCATAATAAAGTCTAAAAACTTAGCCACATTTAAGGCTGTGTTGATTGCTCACGCATGCTTTCTATTGAAGGAATTAGGCTTCACGGAGATAACATTCTCCAGGTAAGTGTCATGTTTTTAGAGATATTCCACCAAATCTTAGAGTTCTGTGATTCATACTAGCACAGAAAGTAAATGATTTACAACCAACATAGTAATCGCTTGAAGTCGCTGGGCAAATATCAACAGAACACCAAAGAATAGAGAGAGAAAATGAGATGATCTAGAACTGGAGAAATTGGGAAACAAGAGCCTTCTCTGAAAATTAAATTTAATGCATAAAAAAAAAGTTTACTATAACGAAACAACACGTTTCAAGAAAACGAAAACAAAAGAAAGGACGAACATTTCAATGGTGACATGATGTCAGTTTCATAAAAGTAGAACTTGTTCATTGGAGTTGCGTCCCAGATATTTCAACCTCCAGTATTTTTTAGACAATGAGCATAGCCCAAGTTCATCATTCAATACAAGAAATTTCACCAAAACAACAGAGGCAATAATGCATGCCCAAGCAAAACTAGGGTATTTCTTTACTAATCGGTGATGGAAAAAAATACAAACTGTGAGCAACTCAACAAGAAGTCTACTTGCCAAAACATAATTCTATATTCTCGCAGACTTAGTAAGCATTGATTCAACTTTTTCAAACCACATTCCATGTGAAAACACAATTTTTTTTGTAATATTCGTGATATAAAAATCATAAAGAAAAAGCAATAGCCTCACAATGAGAAGTCTGCTATACTCTATCCATCTAATATAAGATAGCTATTACTGTAGAGAAATCTCATATCTTTCCCATATCTGCATAATAGACATAATGTAGTCACCTATTATATAAAAAACTATATATTATTTCTTCAAGACCTATTTTAAGATGAAACTCTACAAGGACCAGTTAGAGAAACTTCCGGCCAGGATGAACCCGTCTAAATGGCGAGGAAACCAGCGAGGGAGGGGGGTGCAACCCTCCATCTCCATCGGGATGCGCAAAAGAAATGGAAGGCACACATTCCGAGTGGAATGGAGGGTTGCACCCCCCTCCCTCGCTGGTTTCCTCGCCATTTAGAATTTCTGGGCCAGGATATAACAATAGGATTAAAAATAAACATACAAATGCAGGGAAAGGTGAGCCTCACCCCTACAAATGAAGCAAATCTAACATACAAATAGTGCAGAAGTATAGAGCATATAACACAAGTACATTCCGAGAAACTACTTCCTAACTCTTAACATAAAGCAAACATTCTCCAAGAGCAACATACAAATTGTCCATAAATATAGAGCACATAATACAAGTACAATCCGAGAAACTACTTCGTAACTCTTTAACATAAGGCAACCTAGCATTCTCCAAGAGCAACAAAGGTCGAATACGAGTGGGAGGGTTAAGAAAGCTTTCAAACAGACAGAGCTTTTTATACTGTAAAAAAACCGCTACAAAGGTAGAAAATTGTTTGGAGATAAAAAAAATTAATTCATTTTAAGTGTTTTTTTTTATCAAAGTTAATTCATTTGAAGTGTTTTTTTGTAAATAAAACAAAAATCCAATTGCGATTATTCGACAATTCCGTGAAAGTACGATGTACTTTGTAGTAGTGTCAACGATACGGATATTACACTAGTAAATATACAAAACGAGGAGGAGAGAAGATTATATTGACAAATGTTTATTCCTTGAGAGAAGATTTTCTCTGTCTAGAGACTAGTCCTCACAGTAATGAAGATTGACTTGAGAGTCTTTTGTAGACTTATTATTGTAATGGGATTTGGATGAATTATTGATGAGTGATGTTGAAAGGGAGTGGTAGTTGAGTGGATTTGTTAGTAGACAAAGTTGAAAAAAAGGAGACGAAGAACTCAAGAAAGATGAGTGAATATTGTAGGCTTTACTCGAATGCAAACGAGGTCATTTGACGTTCATTGCATATGCTTGGATGCAATACTATACAAATCCTTAAATTTAGTGCATTTAGGTAAGATTTTTTTTAATGTAATTTATAAATTCATTGTCGATGAAATATTACTACATTTAAACATTGTATTGCTTCTTCTTCATTTTTGAAGCACAACACTAGTTTCCGGTCAATACTACATCATTATCGGTTGGTAGAGAATTTCATACACTACATTGACATTTTTGTAACAACTCCCAAAATAACATTACTTTTGAGTTGTTACAGTCCACCAAATTATTTCAAGTCAAAATTAAATGTAGGCAAAAAAAAGTGAAACAGTTTACAAAAAAAAATGATAGAATAAATTAGATTATCATGAATAATATTACTTTTAGAACCATACTCTTCATGGTGATACATATTATTGTATCACTTTGTTTTTGAAAATGTGTAAAATTATTTGGTGAATTGTTACACCCCTCAAAAGTAATACTATTTTTTTGATTGTTATATAAATGCCAATTTGGTGTAGTGATAGCGTACACTGCATTTTGAGTAATTTGCAAGGAAAAACCTCGTAGACCCCCCGAGTCTACCAAGTCAAGTCCTTAAAATGCAGATATTATAAACTGAATGATTAAACAAGAAACTAACCACCTAAAATCAAATGGTTGTTGGTGCAAGTTGTTAAAACCATAGGGCCCATTGTCCATTCAGAAGACTTAGTCTACTAACTGCGAACCAAGAAATATATTAAAAAAATATTTGAAACAAAGAAATTTGAGTAGAAGAGGAAAGTGATAGGTCAATAACATTTACGTGGTCTAAGTCAAAGAAGACTCTTATTCAGAAAAGCATTTTAATACGGCAAACTGAAAATTACTTCAATCAAGTAATTTGTTTGGTTGCACACATCATTTAGGCGGAAGCATTACTCCAGTTTTGTTTGGGCATGCATTAGTCCATTTAATCTCTCTAACGTCTTCAATTTTTTTCTAAATGGTTGACACAATAGACATTATTATTTTGACATGCCCTTACTAATTGAACCCTGCCTGAAACTCAAATGAACAAAAAACCATAAAAAAAAAAAAAAAACATCTTGGTGTATTTAGTCCCCCTTCTCGTGCAGCCACTACAAAAAAAACATTAATAGCTACAGAAACTAGCGAATCAAAAAACCGGCATTAATGCTTTTGATACTGTTTCAACCCATAATTATAAAAATCCATTGCTAAATATTTTGCGACGGCTTAAAACTGTCGCTAATTATTGTATTAGCGATGATATCTTAACCGTCGCTAAGCTTTACAAATAAAATTCATTAGCTACGGTATAATGGATTTTTTTTTTAAATTTAGCGACGGCACAAGTGATGTCTCTAAGCTTTACAAATAAAAAGTATTAGCTACGGTAGAATACTGTTGCTAATGAATTTTTTGAAATATATATATATATATATACAAAAAAATATTTAGCCACGGTAAATGAGCCGTCGCTAAGTTTTACAAATAAAATATATAAAAAAAAAACATTTAGCTACAGCAAACAAACCGTCGCTAAGTTTACAAAAAAAAAATTTATTAGCGACGGCCCAAAACCTCGCTAATTGATATTTTTTTTAAAAATTATAAACAAAAACATTTAGCTACGGCAAAAAACCGTCGCTAGGCTTACAAAGATTTTTTTATTAGCGACATCCCGGCCGCCTCCCTCTCCCCTCCCTTCCCTGCCTTTCCCTATTGCAAGATATCTCAGAGATCTTAGAGATATGAATTCTCAAAGATCTGAAATCTCAGATCTCGGAGATCATATCAGATATTCTATAGAGCGAATAATTTTTTTTTGGTTTTTTGTAATTTTTGTATGGATTCTTTGTAATTTTTGTATGATATTCTAGAGATTCAGTGTAATTTTTGTTATAATTTTGATCAATTAAGTTTCCTGTCATGTTTTTGATCAATTAAGTTTAGTTCTGGTAGTTTCAGTTAATTTTCAGAATGGACAATCATTAAGAGCTAATTTCATTATAAAAAAATGAATTTTCATTTGTAATTTGTAATTTTCATGTGTCAATATGATTTGCAACAAAACTGTCCCTACATAGCCAAGGCAAATATTGTGGTTGTTTTGTCAATTGAATTTACAATTTAGCGATGGCAAAAACCGTCGCTAAATAGCCACGGCAAATACCGTTGTTGTTTTGTCAATTGGATTTGCAATTTAGCGATGGCAAAAATCTTCGCTAAATAGCCAAGGCAAAAAACCTTTGCTAAATAGCCACAGCAAAAACCGTCGCTATTTTTCAATTTGCGATAGCCTTAGCCAAAATTTTAAACAGCTTTAGCGACGGAATTTTTCGAGTTAGCGACGGTTTTTAGCCATTGCAAATTAGCTACGGGATAATTTTTCGTTGCTAATTAAAATAGCCACGGTATTGCGACGGTTGCTTTGAATTGAAAGGTTCAGTTTTCAATGAAACTATTGACACAAAATGTGAAGTGTTTGATAAAATGAATAGTAACTGTACGTCAACTTTCTATGGTCTTGGAGATGCACCATCACCATCTGCATTGTTGTCGTCTTCCTACAAAAGCGAACTACAAGATCAATCAGTTGACAGGGCACAAGAACACTCATCTGGGGAAAATCTTTCACCCAGATTAGGTAACTTGATGGACTGGACATTTAAAATCAAAACAAATAACCTTTGATCTGGATTTCTTTTTTTCATTTTAATTTATACTTGTAGAGCTCAGTAAGATAGGATTGTCTATGCATATAATATCTTATAGCCTAAAAAATGATAACAAGAAGATTTAAAAAGGTTAGAAAAAATATGATCTTTAAAAATGATAGGGATGAACTGTAGATGCATTCAAAGAAACTACTTTGGCGATACTTGATAACAAAATTTGCACTGAAAGTACCCTGACAATGATCTTTGGTTTAAAACTTCCCCATTTAGGAATCAAATAGGCTTCCTTAAAAGGAAAATACGATAAATAATTTATGTGCTTATTTTTAATATGAGATTGTGTTTACAGAGATCTCAATAGTGATGGAACTTGACAACAAATGAAACACCAAAATAATAAAGGTGGGAAATAGGAAAACTAATAAAAGAAACCAGCAATTTGGTTCATGCAACCATAAAAAACTGCTCAACGTGTCTTTCACTCCCCCCATGTACACTCAAACAACTTGCATCCAACTCCTGTTTTTATCACCATGCCATTAGCCCTTAAAACTGATTGGACCTTGAAACTGATTGTTCGACAAGTCAAGGTGCAGAAGAGAAGTTGTATTAAAAACTTCTGGAATTGGACCTGGTAACATATCACTGGATAGACTTAGATAGACAAGGTATTAGGAAATACATTCTAACAATAGGAAATACATCTTAATACTGGAACATATTTTCCTAACGAGCTTTGCTAGAGAGCGAGGGAAAGGGGGCGAGGGAGTGGTGGTAACCACCCATCCGCTTCGAGATAAGCGCATCAAATTCGAAATATGCGATGTCGCTTATCTCGAGACGGATGGGTGGCTTCCACCCATCCCTCTTTCCCTCCCTCGACCCCTAGAATTTTCCTTTCCTAACAATAGGATGTATTTCCTAATAAGTCAATCTTCATTACTGTGAGGACTAATCTCTAGACAGAGAGAATCTTCTCTCAAGGAACAAACACTTGTCTATATAATCTTCTCTCCTCCTCCTCGTTTTGTATATTCATTAGATCAATTACAAGTTTAACTACTGAAATGAAAATGGCTGATACATCCTTTCAGCTATTATTCCTTTTATTTGGGCTTCTCTTCATGGAGGTTTCAGGAGTAAGGTGCATAGAGAGGGAGAGGGATGCTCTTCTCAAGTTCAAACAGGGCATCCTGGATCCTTCCAGCCGTCTCTCTTCTTGGTTGAATCGAGATGATTGTTGCCGATGGACTGGGGTCAGGTGCAGCAACAAAACAGGCCACGTTGTCGGGCTTGATTTGCGCAACCGTTACCAGTATGAATGGTATGATAATGATTACGAAGGATATCCATCATCACATGTTGAAGTTGACAGCGCTAAAAGCCTGGGAGGTCAGATAAGTGATTCTCTGCTTAATTTGCAAAGCTTGAGATACTTGGATTTGAGTTTCAATGATTTTAGTGAAATCACCATCCCTGAGTTTTTCGGTTCATTCAGTGAATTACAATATCTTAACCTCTCTCAATCATATTTTTATGGCTCAGTTCCTAATCAATTAGGAAATCTTTCCAACTTGCAGTTTCTTGACTTCAACACAGATGCCCAGTTGTATGTTCAAAACCTTGATTGGCTTTCTCGTCTTTCATCATTGAAGTACCTTGATATGAGTGGAGTAAACCTAAATGGCACATTTGATTGGTTGCGTGCAGTTAATCATCTCCCTTCTCTATTGGAGTTGCATCTGGCATACTGTAAACTTGGTGCCGTTTCTTCACCCATTACCTATCAAGTCAATTTTACTTCTCTCAAAATCCTTGATCTCTCAAACAATGAACATATCGGCTCTTTGGCACCTACTTGGCTGCTTAGTGGTATCACTAGTCGCCTTGTCTATCTGAGTCTATCCGGTGATATGTTACCAGGTCCAATTGGTGACACTCTTAAAAATCTCACCTCCCTTGAGTACCTTGATTTACATGGGAATCACTTCCATGGCTTCATACCGGATGGGCTCGGTAAAGCTCTCTCTCTTAATTTCCTTGACCTTTCTAGGAATGCACTTGAAGGTGGCATACCAAGAACTTTTGGTGATCTCTGCAACCTACAAAATTTGTATTTGCTTGAAAACAAGTTAGGTGGAGACATGTCCAGATCTTTAGCAAATTTGTCGGGGTGTGTAACCAGTAGCTTACAGCGTTTAGACTTATCAGGGAACTCATTTAGTGGGTCTTTGATTAAAGATCTTGGAAATTTTTCGTACTTGGATTATTTATGTCTTGGTAGAAATCGGTTGTTTGGGACCTTACCAGAAAGCATAGGAGAACTTTCACAGCTAATTTTCCTGGATGTTTCTAAGAACTCTTTGCATGGAACCATTTCTAAAACACATTTATTCAATCTCACTAGACTACGTTACCTAGACATATCCTTCACCTCATTGGTTTTGAACTTGAGCGCAGATGGAATACCACCTTTTCAGCTACATATCTTAAACATGGACTCTTGTCCATTAGGGCCACAATTCCCTGCGTGGCTAAAAATGGAAAAGAGTTTACACGAGCTTCATATATCAAACACTGGAATAAAAGATGTGCTCCCAAACTGGTTTCGGAACTTTTCTTCACACATGCAATTCATGGATATATCCTCCAATCAAATCTATGGAAAGTTACCTCATTTCTCCCAAATGTTAAATTTTCCTAGGGTACACATTGATCTCAGTTCCAATCATCTTCATGGTGCAATACCAAAAATTTCTCCTAACATTACATCATTGAACCTTTCTAATAATTATATTTCAGGGACTATTTCTGATTTCTTATGCAGTGGAGCAGGTTCACCTAATGTGTTGCAAATTCTTGATCTATCAAAAAATTTCTTATCTGGAGAAATTTCAGATTGTTGGATGTACTGGCAAGAGTTAGACTTTCTTGATTTGTCTTTCAATGATTTTTCTGGTGAAATTCCAAGCTCGATCAGTTACCTTTATCAGCTACAGTCGCTGCATTTGCAAAACAACAATCTATCTGGGGAACTTCCATCGTCCTTGAAAAACTGCACGTGGTTATTGACTCTTGATATTGGAGAAAATAACTTATCAGGAAACATACCACCTTGGGTGGGGGAATCCTTACTTGGACTAGTATTTCTCCGCATGCGATCGAACCTATTTGAGGGAAACATTCCTTCTCAGCTTTGTCTTCTAACACATCTCCAAATATTAAACCTTGCTCAGAATAAAATCTGTGGAATCATTCCTCCGTGTCTTAACAATTTGACCGCCATGGCAGAAACTAAAACCAACCCTACTTATTTTTATGGTGGTTCTGAAGAGAACATGGAGGTCACTTGGAAAGGGAGAGATTTTGAATACCAAAGCACTGTTGGATTAATGGTGAGCATCGACCTTTCGAGTAATATCTTATTCGGAGAAATCCCTGCACAAATTATGAACCTCTTTTCGTTGAACTCCCTTAACTTATCGAGAAATCGTCTAACTGGATCCATTCCAAAGACCATTGGTCACTTGGTGCTGTTAGAATCTCTGGACTTCTCGAGAAACTGCCTTTCAGGCGTTATTCCAACAGAGTTGTCCAATATTAGTTTCTTAAATCACCTGGACCTCTCAAACAACAACTTGTCAGGACCAATTCCATCGAGTACTCAACTCCAAAGTTTTAATGAATCTGCGTTTATGGGAAATCTTAAACTGTGTGGTCCTCCGCTTTTAGTCAACTGCACAGTAAATGGAATGTCTAACAAGCCTGGACCTCATAGAGCGCATGAAGATGATGAGAAGGTTCCAGGATTATACGTTGCCATAGCTGCGGGGTACATCACAGGGGTCTTGGTTGCTTTCGGTTCTTTACTCTTCAGTCGTTCTTGGAGGAATGCCTATTTCAAGTTTGTCGAAGAAGCTTATGATTGTGTCCTCATGGTTATAGTTGTGAACATGACAAAACTGAAGAGGAAGCTTGGGATCTTATTGGTTCACCGAGTGAATATTGCACAAGGTACTCTCCCTCTATTACACACAAACTTAGATTATGCACTTCATGGATGGCTTGACGAACAATCCCATCTTTGTATGGAAATTGTTCGTGCAACCCCAACAAGCATGCATTAACAATACTTACTTTCTCGCATAAGCTTTAGAAATTAATTCACTATGTATGTTTTCCTATTTTTACTCAGGGGGCAACCACAACAAGCGCATTTTCTCTAATGGATTCCTTGTTCTGGCAACCAACTAGCCTGTCATTGGCGTGTTTATCATCCTCATATATTTTCTTATTTTTCCTCAGTGTGTTACCATCCTCATAAAGCCTTAGCGGTTGGTTGAATTCTTCTATCAGAGGATGATAGTCGAGTAGATTGTACGTGTAATACTTTAATAATAGTGAGAAAAGTCAACGCACGGATCTCGAGGGAAATGAACGGCTTTCACCTCGCCAGATCATTTCCCTCGCTGATTTCCTCGCCCTTTCCCTCGACATTTAGAATCTCTCTTTGTTCAAACATCTCTGTATAAGCTACAAATACTACTAAGTTCTTGAAAATATATATTGTTCCAAATTTTAGTTTCATATTTTGAAATAGCGTAATTTCCACGAGAATGTTTTAATAATCATGGTCCCGAATATGTCCAATACCTTAGCAATATATGTTAACTATATATGTGTATTTTGTTGAATAGTTAATATTATAGTTTCATATCACATGCATATGATACTATTTCTTCTTGTGCAAATTATTGGAATAACGATATGGCGGGTTTGGTCATCAAAGTCTTTTGTTTTCTAAGTCCGAGGTTTTAGGGAAGAATGTGAGAAAAAACATCTTTCAAAATTATTATGGGTGCATGAACCAAATTGCCGGTTTCTTTTATTAGTTTTCCTATTTCCCACCTTTTATTATTTTGGTGTTTCATTTGTTGTCAAGTTCCATCACTATTAAGATCTCTGTAAACACAATCTCATGTTAAAAATAAACACATAAATTATTGCTCGTATTTTCCTTTAAGGAAGCCTATTTGATTCCTAAATGGGGTAGTTTTAAATCCTGATGGATTCAAATTGACCATCCACATAGACCCTTGCTAGGAATAACAACAATTCCTATGCAACCAAAGATCATTGTCAGGGTACTTTCAGTGAAAAATTTGTTATCAAGCATCGCCAAAGTAGTTTCTTTAAATGCATCTACAGTTCATTCCAATAAATTTAATCAGAGATGCATGTTTCGATTGTTCAGAAGCGTTAGACAATTCCATACTTTTCCTAACCATTTTAAATCTTCTTGTTATCATATTTTAGGCTATAAGATATTATTGAGCTCTACAAGTATAAATTAAAATGAAAAAAAAATCCAGATAAAAGGCTATTTGTTTTGATTTTAAATGTCCAGTCCATTAAGGTATATTAGTTGCACATGGAACAAGTCTTTAAACCACAAGGACCTGAAGGAAAACTTAGTAAGATCAAAGAAGTTCTCGGTGATGCAGAAGAGAAGCAGTTCAAGGAAGAGGAAGAATCGGTTGGGTTTTGGCACCAAGAACTGAATGATGCATCATATGAGGCTGATGATGTTTTCGATGAGTTTGAATGTGAAGCTTTACAACAACTAGCCTCAGAGGAAGTAAGCAGCAAGAATAGTGTAATTAAATAACTTTGTGGGAAAGTTTTGAAGCTTATTGAGATGTTTCATGAGTTTGTCAGAGATTTTTTTATTTTTTTAGATCATAAATAAAACATATTCATCGACCAAATAGTAGCATATGGAAGTCCCAAATGGTAGCATATGGAAGTCCGTTATATCGCCTAAATTAACATTAAACCAAGTGCGACTCTGACTGGAACTCAAATTACTAACACTATTAGGAAAAAAAATTGAAAGTAAAGAGTAGTTTAGTTTTTTTTTTTTTTTGAAAGCGAGCGGGATTTTTAGGATCCCCGGACCTTATATAAAAAAAAAAAAAAAAAAAAAAGAGCAGTTTGTATTGGTAGAACAGGAGAATCCATGCAGATTCAGCAATCATATGGATTGATTTGGAGATGGTTATCATTGTAAAATAAATTATTCAAACTAAGGCTCCGCTTGGTGTACCGTAAAATAATGCATAATGCAAAAGTTTACGGCGATTACATAAATTTGGTGCTTGAACGACTTTACGAAAAAATAGTTATTGAAATTTGAATTCAAGACCTTTGCATCTCCTATTTATAAAATTTTGCAAAACTTTGCGGGACAAAATCTCCCGCATTACTTTGCAAAACTCTCATCATCTCCCGAGTTCTTTCAACTTTTTCATAAATACTCCAAAAATCATCACTTTTACAACTACCATCGTCGCCACAACCACAACCATCATATCATAACCACCACTACCACTGTCGCCGCTACCTCCATCGCTACTATCACTACCATAGCATAATCACCACCGCAACCACTTCCACCACTACCACTACCATAGTATAATCATCGCCGCCTCCACCATCATCATTGTCCACATTCACAATAACCATCACTACAATCACAACTACCATGACCATGCCACAATTACAACTACTACCATTATCAACACCACCCACAATTATTTGTTTGATTTGCATTGATTTTCTTTAATTAATACCAAGAATCCGTAAAGTAATGCATTACAAACTAATGCATATGCATCAATTTGCGAAATGCATCATTTTACAGTTTACCAAGCGTAACCTAAGTTGGGAAAAAACTTAGATGAAAAGCAAGAAAATTACAATAGGGAAATTAGCACAGAGTCGAAAGAGGAAAGCTTTCCATGACTCATTCAACTTCAAAACTACCTTAAGCCACTCACCAAGTCCCACAATATTCTATTTTACTATCCATTTTCAAATGCAACTCATACACATAGGACCTTGAACTCGCGTAATTGATATCCAAGGAGATTAGGTTAGAGTTGTTTGCATGACTACCCTTGAGGTATCCAGGCCAAAAACATGGTTCGGAGGAGTTCTATTGAGATATTTTTTGCTCATCGGATCATTGCCAATGGGATCATGACATGTAGTCTTCATGGCTAACATGCAAATCTACGCCAGCTGACTATCACCATACAGAAACCCACGGTTGCATGCAAAGGGGGACTAAATACACCAAGATTTTTATTTTTATTTTTTGGTTTTTTGTTCATTTGAGTTCCAGGCAGGGTTCAATTAGTAAGGGTATGTAAAAATAATAATGTCTATTAAAATTAATAATGGACTAATGCATGCTCAAGTAAAACTGGAGTGATGCTTCCACCTAAATGATGTGTGCAACCAAACAGAGTAATCTTCAATATGCAGTATTAAAATGCTTTTCTAAATAAGAGTCTTCTTTGACTTAAACCACGTAAATGTTGTTGCCCTGTCCCTTTCCTTTTCTAGTCAAATTTCTTTGTTTCAAATATTTTTTTAATATATATTTTCATTCAATTTCTTGGTTTGCAGTAAGTACACTAAGTCTTCTGAATGGACAATGGGTTCTCTGGTTTTAACAACTTGCACCAACAACCATTTGATTTTTGAAAATGCTAGGAAACAATGTTTTTGTAATTATGGTGTCGTGACATAATCTTAACTGGAAATTAGTGTTGTGCTTTGAAATAGGGGTGGGCAATGTCGGTTCGGTTCGGTTTTGAGCCCCAAACCGATTTCGAATCGATTTAATTCGGTTTGTCCAAAACCCAAATCGAAACCGAATTTTGTATTTGTAAACCGATGAATTCGGTTGAACCGAATTTCGGATTGGTTCGGTTCGGTTGGACCGAAATTTCAGGCTCAAGCATTTGAAAGACTTTCATTAAAACATGTCCAATTTTTTTACAGGTCCAATTTTTTTATAGACTCAATTTTTAGCCTAAAATTAAAAACTTTGAGAGAATGGGCTGATTTAGTGCAACAGGGTGTATTGCAATGCATTTGTTGCACTAATCAAGTATTGACACCTACCTTTTATTTAGTTATTTATATATATTTAATTAATCGGTCGGTTCGGTTATAAATCGGTCGGTTCAAAACCGCAAACCGATTTTGAACCGTTTATAATCGGTTCGGTTCGGTTCGGTTTAAATTATTTTTTCTCTACTCATATTTCGATTCGGTTACCGAACCGAATTTGAAAATCGGTTCGATCAGTTAACCGAATTTAAATCGATTTTTGCCCACCCCTACTTTGAAAATTAAGAAGAAGCAATGCAATGCAATGAATGTCAAAGTTGTGGACTGACCTCGTTTGCATTCGAGTAAAGCCTACAATATTCACTTATCTTTCTTGACTTCTTCATCTCCTTTTTTTCAACTTTGTCTACTAACAAATCCACTCAACTACCACTCCCTTTCAACAGCACTCATCAATATTCATCCAAATCCCATTACAATAATAAGTCTACCAAAGACTCTCAAGGAACAAACATTTGTCTATATAATCTTCTCTCCTCCTCCTCGTTTTGTATATTCATTAGATCAATTACAAGTTTAACTACTGAAATGAAAATGGTTGATACATCCTTTCAGCTATTATTCCTTTTATTTGGGCTTCTCTTCATGGAGGTTTCAGGAGTAAGGTGCATAGAGAGGGAGAGGGATGTTCTTCTCAAGTTTAAACAGGGCATCCTGGATCCTTCCAACCGTCTCTCTTCTTGGTTGAATCGAGATGATTGTTGCCGATGGACTGGGGTCAGGTGCAGCAACAAAACAGGCCACGTTGTCGGGCTTGATTTGCGCAACCGTTACCAGTATGAATTGCATGATGAAAGCCTGGGAGGTCAGATAAGTGATTCTCTGCTTAATTTGCAAAGCTTGAGATACTTGGATTTCAGTTGTAATTATTTTACTGGAATCCCCATCCCTGAGTTTTTCGGTTCATTCAGTGAATTACAATATCTTAACCTCTCTCATGCACATTTTTATGGCTTAGTTCCTAATCAATTAGGAAATCTTTCCAACTTGCAGTTTCTCGACTTAAACACAGATGTTCACAAGTCAACATCGGTGTATGTTGACAACCTTGATTGGCTTTCTCGTCTTTCATCATTGAAGTACCTTGATATGAGTGGAATAAACCTAAATGGCACATTTGATTGGTTGCGTGCAGTTAATCATCTCCCTTCTCTATTGGAGTTACATCTGGTAGAGTGTGAACTTGGTTCCCGTTTCTTCACCCATTACCTATCAAGTCAATTTTACTTCTCTAAAAATCCTTGATCTCTCAAACAATGAACATATCGGCTCTTTGGCACCTACTTGGCTGCTTAGTGGTATCACTAGTCGCCTTGTCATCTGAGTCTTTCCGGTGATATGTTATCAGGTCCAATTCCAGAAGTTTTTAATATAACTTCTCTTCTGCACCTTGACTGTCTAACAATCAGTTTCAAGGTCCAATTGGTGACACTCTTATAAATCTCACCTCCCTTGAGTACCTTGATTTACATAGGAATCACTTCCATGGCTTCATACCGGATGGGCTCGGTAAAATTCTTTCTCTTGATTCCTTGACCTTTCTAGGAATGCACTTGAAGGTGGCATACCAAGAACTTTTGGTGATCTCTGCAACCTACAAAATTTGTATTTGCTTGAAAAACAAGTTAGGTGGAGACATGTCCAGATCTTTAGCAAATTTGTCGGGGGTGTGTAACCAGTAGCTTACAGAGTTTCGACTTATCAGGGAACTCTTTTAGTGGGGTGTTTGACTAAAGATCTTGGGAAAATTTTCATCCTTGGATGATTTACGTCTTAGTAGAAATTGGTTGATTGGGGCCTTACCAGGAAAGCATCGGAGAACTTTCACAACTTATTTTCCCTGGATGTTTCTAAGAACTCTTGCATGGAACCATTCTAAAACACATTTATTCAATCTCACTAGACTACGTTACCTTGACATATCCTTCACCTCATTGGTTTTGAACTTGAGCGCAGATGGAATACCACCTTTTCAGCCACATATCTTATACATGGACTCTTTTCCATTAGGGCCACAAATCCCTGCGTGGCTAAAAATGCAAAAGAGTTTATACCAGCTTCATATATCAAACACTGGAATAAAATATGTGCCCCCAAACTGGTTTTGGAACTTTTCTTCACATATGCAATTCATGGATATCTCCTCCAATCAAATCTATGGAAAATTACCTCATTTCTCCCAAATGTCAAATCTTCCTCAGGTAGAGATTGATCTTAGTTCCAATCATCTTCATGGCGCAATACCACAAATTTCTCCAAACATTACATCATTGAAACTTTCCAATAATTCCATTTCAGGGACTATTTCTGATTTCTTATCCAGTGGAGCAGGTTCGCGAAATATGTTGCAAAGTCTTGATCTATCAAAAAATTTCTTATCTGGAAAAATTTCAGATTGTTGGATGTACTGGCAAGAGTTAGAATTTCTTGATTTGTCTTACAATGATTTTTCTGGTGAAATCCCTAGCTCGATCAGTTACCTGAATCAACTGAACTCACTGCATTTGCAAAACAACAATTTATCTGGGGAACTGCCTTCGTCATTGAAAACCTGCACGATGTTAAAGACTCTTGACATTGGAGAAAATAACTTATCAGGAAACATACCACCATGGATAGGGGAAAGCTTACTTGGATTGGTATTTCTCCGCATGCGATCGAACCTATTCAAGGGAAACATTCCTTCTCAGCTTTGTCTTCTAACACGGGTACAAATTTTGGACCTTGCTCAGAATAATATATGGGGAATCATTCCTCCGTGTCTTCACGATTTGAGTTTCATGGCAAAAACTAAAATCATTGGTAGTTATAACTATGGTTATAATATCGAGGAGAACTTAGAGGTCACTTGGAAAGGGAGAGATTTTGATTACCAAAGCAATGTTGGATTAATGATGAGCATCGACCTTTCGAGTAATATCTTATCCGGAGAAATCCCTGCACAAATTATGAACCTCTTTTCATTGAAATCCCTTAACTTATCGAGAAATCTTCTAACTGGATCCATTCCTAAGACCATTGGTCACTTGGTGCTGTTAGAATCTCTGGACTTCTCGAGAAACTGCCTTTCAGGTGTTATTCCAACAGAGTTGTCCAATATTAGTTTCTTAAGTCACCTGGACCTCTCAAACAACAACTTGTCAGGACCGATTCCATCGAGTACTCAACTCCAAAGTTTTAATGAATCTGCGTTTATGGGAAATCTTAAACTGTGTGGTCCTCCGCTTTTAGTCAACTGCACAGTTAATGGAACGTCTAACAAGCCTAGACCTCATAGAGCGCATGAAGATGATGAGAAGGTTCCAGGATTATACATTGCCATAGCTGCGGGGTACATCATAGGGGTCTGGGTTGTTTTCGGTTCTTTACTCTTCAGTCGTTCTTGGAGGCATGCCTATTTCAAGTTTGTCGAAGAAGCTTATGATTGTGTCTTCGTGATTATAGTTGTGAACACGACAAAACTGAAGAGGAAGCTTGGGATCTTACAGGTTCACGAGTGAATATTGCACAAGGTACTCTCCCTCTATTACACACAAACTTAGATTATGCACTGCATGGATTGCTTGACGAACAATCCCATCTTTGTATGGGAATTGTTCGTGCAACCCCAACAAGCATGCATTAACAATACTTAATTTCTCACATAAGCTTTGGAAATTAATGGAAATTAATTCACTATGTATGTTTTCCTATTTTTACTCAGGGGGCAACCACAACAAGCGCATTTCTCTAATGAATTCTTTGTTCTGGCAACCAACTAGCCTGCCACTAGCGTGATTTCTTATTTTTCCTCAGTGTGTTACCATCCTCATAAAGCCTTAGCGGTTGGCTTGAACTCTTCTACCAGATGATGACAATTGAGGGGATTGTACATGTAATACTTTAATAATAGTGAGATACTTCATTTTGTTCAAACATCTCTGTATGAGCTACAAATACTACTAAGTTCTTGAAATATATATTGTTCCAAATTTTAGTTTCATATTTTGAAATAGTGTAATTTCCACGGGAATGTTTTAATAATCATGGTCCCGAACATGTCCAATACGTTAGCAATATATGTTAACTATATATGTGTATTTTGTTTTACTAATTTCCACTGTAGTCTCACCCTTAACCCACAATCTATTCCATGACGATGAAAACAACATAGAAAACATGAATTAGCAACATGGATTCAGTGAGGATAGGGTTGAAAGTCGAACCGACGGTTTGGATTTTCACCCAAATGACTTTTATCGGTTTCAAATTTTTTAAACCGAAATCAAACTGATATTAATATATATAAAATCGCAAAATGAACTGACCAATTAAATGTTACTAAAACCAAAATAAAATCAAACCAACTAACTAAATTAAACATATTATATTATTTTTACATAAAATATAGTATTTATTTTATATATTCAGTCAGTTCAGTTTTATTGGTTAAAATCACTTAAAAATAAAAAATCGAACCAATCATATCGATTTCGAATTTTCTAAAACCGAAACTGTACCTATCCTAAACCAAACCGACCATATCACTTATGAATTATCTATAACCAGTTCAGTGGGTTTAGTTGGTTAGTCATTTTTTGTTCAACCCTAAATGAGGAACCGAGTTGCATCACAAATGAATTTGGAAATCTAGATTTATGTTCGCAATATTTTTATATGATATGGTGATACAAAGTAATTTTCAATACCAAAATGTTGGTGCACATAGCAGTCCCTGTCTCCTCTTCACCTCACTCTAGTCTAGTCTCTCAATTTCATTAACTATGTAAACAAACCCTTGCTGATACCCAATCTTTTTTTCTTTTTTTTTTGAAAGGCAAGCAAGGTTTTTATAGGATCCCAGAACCCATAAAGATGCTGCAAGCTGCGTTTGAACCCATGACCTAGTGGTACCATACGTCAAGCTCTAACCGTTGAGTTGTCATGCCATTGGCCTGATACCTAATTTTTCTTTTAGGGTTGATACCCAATCTTTCTTTTAGGGTTGAACAAAAAATGACCAAATCGATTAAATCGACCAAATCAATTGGTTCGGTTTAAATTCGGTTTGGTTCGGTTTCAATAGTAAAATTTGATTGGTTCGGTTTGGTCGGTTCGGTTTTCAGTTTCTATGTGATTTTAACCGACCAAACCGAACCAATTGAATATATATAATAAATGATATATAATTTATATAAAAATAATATATAGTTTATATAAAATAATATAATATGTTTAAAATAGTCGGTCGGTTCGGTTTTATTTCGGTTTTTGTTCGATTTTAGTCGGTTTGGTTACAGTTTGCATAAATTAGAATCGGTTCAGTTTCGGATCGATTTTGTTAATGGTCGGTTCGATTCACAGTTTAGAAGGTTCGGTTTTCAACCCTACTTTCTTTGCTTAGGAAACAATTTCGAATGTGAGGTAATTAGCCATTTTGGTTTTATTTACTTAATGGGTTTTTCTATTTAATCAATAATTATTTGGGTTTTGATTCTGCTCTTTTTTATTCCTTCCTTTATCCATGATTTATCTTATCTTGCTTGTAAATATTTGTATCCTCTTAAATGTCTCTCCATTTATTCAATTATATCATTCATTTCAAGGACCTCATTCTCATTTTACAGCGTTAATTAGAAATTTCAATTTTGTTTGATCTTTGCTGAAAGTGATTCTTTGTCACATTGAAATTGGTACTTCCACCAAAAAATGAAAATGTTTCCATTTCCAACATTCATTCAAAATGTCTATCATCTAACAACCAATCTAGTTTTCAACCTGTCATCCCACATTCGATTTTCGGTTTAATTGAGTTTAGCTTCGGTTCGGTTTCAATACACATTTGATTTGGCTCGATTTGGATTTTTATCAAATCGGTTGATATGATTTGGTTTGCAATTTCATATTGAAACCAAATCATGAACAACACTAACCGCAATCATGTCATAACTACAACTACTACCGTCATCACCACCACCCACAATCACTTGTCCGCTTTACATCAATTTTCTTTAATTACCGCAAAGCGCTCGTAAAGTAATTAATTGCATTACAAATCAATGCAATGCAAACTAATGCATTTGCATCAATTTAAAATGCAAGTGTTCTTGGCAGGTGATTATACTTTAACTCAGAGACCTGAACAACATATATATTACTTTTTTTTTTTTTTTTTTAACATATATATTACTTGATATTAAGCTTTAACTTGATGTGGGTACAATTAGTTCAGTAGTTTATTGATACCCAAATTGGTGGAAATGGATAGGTTATTTGATGATAGGATGCGGTCTACCAAACAATTCCAGTTGTTAGGTAGACCTCAATTGGATTTGACCTCAATTCCACCAAAACATACATATCTATCTATCCAAGAACATTTTTTTTAATTCCCTCTCACCCCCAGATGTCTCTAACTGAGTTCGACGTCGTGATCTAGTAATACCATCCGTCACTGTTCAACGACTGAACAATCAAATCTTTGACGGAGAAGAAGAACATGAGGATCCATCTCATTCTTCATTCCTGTAGAAAGAGCTTGACTTGAGATACTAGTGAATATTTTGTTCATTTTAGGAGGGGTGTTTCCTCACCACAACAACCCAACAAAGAGTTAGATCATCAGAAGAAGACGGAGGAGGCAGAAGATGATACATTGATGGATTGCCAAGCATCACATACACTAATACTAGAGTCTTTTGGAATTCTCGCAAACGATCTGGTAATTACTTTTCTTTCTTTCCATCTAATCACCTTATCTAACATGGGGTTGTGAATTTTCATTTTTCTTCAATTCATTTCAGCCAAACATGCCACCTAAAAAGAGTTTATGTAGTCAAACACTATGTTCATCTTTAATCTAACACACTGTTCTTATTAGATCTGATTGGTTTTTCTCTAGTTAAACACTTATTAGATCTCATTGGTTTTGCTTCACGTTATTGAATTATCATGTACTTGAATAAAATTTGAGACTTAATTTGGAAAATTAATATTTTAGAAAAACTTGTCGACCATAGGTTAAATCAAGGTCGCAGAGTCTACCAATTAAAATTAATTATTTTATGAACTTAATTTCTTTATTATATGAATGAGTCTCCATGCCATCTATTTTAGCTAAATTAAATGACTATAATGCACATGTTGGTGAATGATGCACCCACCCTGCGCCACCAAATTATTATTATTATTATTATTATTTGAAAGGCAAGCGTGTCATTAATGGGTACAGAATCCAAGATATGAGGATTAAACCACCACCAAATTCTTAATCAAAACTCACAACCTTATTTAAGAGTGAGTCTAGGGAGCGAGGGAGTGGGAGTGGGGGGCAAGGGCGGCGCGAGGGACGCCCTCCCACCGCCCATCTCCCTCGGGATGCGATGGCACGCACATCTCGAGGAAGATGGGCGGTGGGAGGGTACCCCTCGCCCCTCCCTCACTCCCACTCCCTCGCCCCTTTGAATTTTCACCTTAATCTAATTGTCTGACCAGTTGAGTTGACTGGGCTTAAGATAACATAATATTAGGGGCTTGTCTTATTAGCGAGGAAACAGGGTGCAATCCTCCATCTCCCTCGAGATGATTCTTGATTAATGTTTCTATTTATTTTTTTGGGTTCATTCTTCTTTTTTTTCCTTTTCTTTGTCATACTAGACACTTGAAAATGTACTTAAATTTCAAAGTGCTGTGAATGTATAGATATGTATCAACATTTGACAACAAGTTTCTGCAGTATACTGCATTATGTTCTCCCCTTTCCTGTTTGACTTCAGTTCTCATAGAGCTTCAAATTAAATGTAATAAACACGATGTACCAGAAAATTAATAATCAAATATACTGGCTCCGTATGACAGGAACATAGCTCAATAAGACTGCACGATTATAAGAACAGCAACATTATACTAAAACATCTACATAATCTACAAGGATTCATCATCAAAATAAATTTCTGAACCCTCATGGTTCCTCTGTTTCAAAGCCCAACTTCCAATTTTCCAAGCATCGGAAGAGAACAAAGATTTTCAGAACACATTTTTACATGATGGAAAGTAAGAAGGCAATTATCTCGCTTGATTTTCACCATCTCCAGCTATATTGAACAAGAACTGTGGGAGAGATGTAATTCGAGGCAAATGAAGCAGAAGATCCTGAACTGAATCTTTCCTGGACATCCCAGGTTCCTGCTTGCATCCTGGCACATCGTGTGATTCCCTTTCACGGTCCATTAAGTTGCCAGTTACTTTATACTCTGGGGCAGATTCAACTTGATCTTCTGCATGATCATCAAATCCATCACTACTAATCTGAAAGTTCGAAGCTGGCGCGGGATCTTTCTGTAGGAGGCAACAAAGCGAATTTACCCTAGACATGAGTATTTTTTCATCAGATGTGGATGCAAGTTGGTTGTCACCGAGTAGGTGCTGGGTAATCTCCTCCAGCAAGTCCTTGTTTTGTAACCCTTCATCTCTGACAACTGGGTTGCTAGACGTCATTTGCTCAGAAATACAATTTCCAATGTGGTTAACCAAGTCACTCATAGACATTGACTTGTTAAGCCCAGGTACCTTGAATTGATCCCAACGGTTCAACCCCTTCAATTTTCCCAATTCAATGCTTCCACTTTCTTCAGTTCCCCGCAAATCCATCACTAGCAGAGAAAAACAAATTAGAGAGAAATAAGCCCTACACATTCTACCCTCAACAACAAATTCTTGAACAAATTAGGGCTGAAGTATGCACCAAATGTCCCACATGGCCCTTTATACTTATGCCATTTAGATCCAAAATGAGTTCACAGTTCAAACAGTAACATTTCGAAGAAAGAAACAGGCTCTGCAACAACAAAACTTGAAAATGTGTGCATTTGAAAGCATCTCATCTGTTGCAAGTGCCTAAACAAATACGAATGCTACTCGTGGTTTCACCAGTATAACATTACGCAATGTCAATTTGGATTGAGAAAGTATCCTATTGAAGTGATAGGTCCCCAAATATATCTTTCAATATAGTTTATTCTGCATAGGTATTACTTGATTTGATAGTATTTACTGTAAGGGCTAATGGCATGGTGATAAAAACTGGAGTTGGATGCAAGTTGTTTGAGTGTACATGGGGAGAGTGAAAGACACGTTGAGCAGTTTTTTTATGGGTGCATGAGCCAAATTGAACACAGCAGTTTCTTTTATTAGGAATGAGAATGGAAATGGTAATAGGAATGATAATGGTAATGGTAATGGTAATGGTAATGAGAATGAGAATGGTAATGAAAATATGTATGTTTGGTATACTTTTAAAATGGTAAAGTGGTAATGTAAAATTTATTTCCAAAAATACCCTCATTTAAAAATAAAAAATCTCAAACTATCCCCACTATCTCTCTTTATAAGTCAACTCTTCCCCTCTTTTTTTTTTTGTGACATGGTGGGTGGTGTATTTCTTCGTAGGAAGGGTGGGTGAGGTGGTGGTGGTGGGTGAGGCCGATTTTAGGCTTTAGCCACGGTTTTGAGCCGTGGCAAATAAACTAACGGTTTTGAGCCGTGGCCATCTCCGTATAGCTAATCAAGCCTTTTGGTGTAGTGGGTGGTGAAGGGTGAGTGAGGTGGTGGTGGTGGGTGGATTTCTTCACAGGGTGAGAAGGTGGTGGATTTCTTCACAGGGAGGGTGGGTGAGGTGGTGGTGGTGGGTGGATTTCTTTTCACAGAGAGAAGGGTAGGGGTGAGGTGGTGATGGTGGGTGGATTTCTTCACAGGGAGAAGGGTGGGTGAGGAGGTTTTTTTGTGGTGGCGTGTGAGGTGGTGGTGGTTTTTTGTGACAATGGGTGAGGTGGTGGTGGCGGGTTTGTGACAATGGGTGAGGTGGTGGTGGTTTTTTGTGATAGTAGGTGAGGTGGTGGTGGCGGGTAGATTTCATGAGAACAGAGGGAATAAGAGATTACAGGGAGAGGGTGAGGAGGGTAAAAATGGTCATTAGATAACCTTGACCATTACAATGGGAATGGTAATGACCATTCATAGGGGGAGGTAGGAACGACCATTACAACCAGATCTATAATGGAGATTACCATTACAATGGTTTTTTGCTTCACCAAACAAAGGAATGTAATTGACCATTGTAATAGCCATTATATTACAATGGTCAAAGGGATAACCAAACACGCCCCTAGTGTCTATACTTCTCCACAAGTGCTTGAAAAGGGACAAGTCTAAGGTCCACTTTTGGTACTTTTCCTTGCATGCCCTCTCATTCATGGACCTCTTTTCTCCAACACCATCGCCCATCCATTCTACTTTTCAAAGAGACAATAATTTGGTAATTTGAAAAAGTAATAAGATTTTGTTGGTTTTTTTAAAGCATTTAATGATTTGATAACTTTTTTTTTTTTTTTTTACCATTAACCTTCTCCACTCCATGCTACCAGTCCGATTTGAATATGTGATATGTGATATCATTTGTCACACCTCTACCAGCTCAACTGATACACTACTATAATTGAGAACTCTCTTTACATGATTTGGGAGTTAATGGAGAGTGTTTTTTTTAAAACATCTCCTTAATAGTAAGTTTATTTTATCTATTTGTATTAGCTTTTGATGACATGTTTTCATCTTCAAAATATGCATGGTCTGAAAATCTGATGCAGAGGTTTTTTTTTTTTTTTTTGTTGGGACATGTAGGTAGAGTTTGTATGGAAAACTAAATAATGAAAATAGTGTGTTATTTGGGTGGAGCTACCCACTCCAAAGAGTCTTCGGTGGTTCGTGAGACAGTAATTGATTGAGTGCTAGTTTTTTTTCATGCCAACTTTACCATAGGAAGAGGTTCCCCGCAAATTTTAAGTGCATTTAAAACAAATTCGAGAATTTAAAATTGAAATGCACCCAAATAAGATAATGAGATGAGGTCTCTAGTATCTCTTCATTTAATGTACTTGTCATCAAATGCACGTTCATACATCACAATTAAATGGAAAATAATTAGTTTAATCAAGAAAAAAATATGATGCATTTGAGATGAGATTCAATTATACATATTTTAACGTATTTTTGTGTAAATTTTAAAGACAACAATGAGACAAGAAAATATAAAAATTATAATTTAATTATAATACTTAATAAAAAAGATAAATTAGAAAATAAAATTACATTGTACAAAAATAATTATATTATATACCTATAAAAAGTCCTTTAAATGAAAAAATAATTTAAAATAAAATAATAAATGAAAAAGTCATTGGCTATCATTTTTAAAAGTTTCATCTATTTTGAATTTTTTTCTCTCTTACAATTAGGGCCGTTAATCAGTTCAAATGGTTCGATTTTGTACCAAAACCGAAATCGAATCAAGTTCAAGTTAGGTTTTCGATTCGATTCGGTTATCCAATTTTAAATTAAAAAAACCCAAATCGAACCAAACCGTGCATTATTGCAGCCCTAAAAGAATAGTCCTATGATTTCAAAAATTCAGAGGATGTGACTTCAACATGGATTATTGCAGCCCTAAAAGAATAGTCCTATAATTTCAACATACATAAAAGCAAAATTGCATTTGCTTGGGTTGCAAGGGTAATTTTCAAGGGTTGCAAGGGTAATTGGGGAAAATTTTCTTTATATGGTTTGGTTTGATTATTTTGGTTTTCAAAATTCTAAAAACCAAAACCGAACCAAACTTCATTCGATTCGGTTTTTACTATTCAGTTACGGTTATTTTTCGGTTTGATTATTTATCGGTTTAATTCAATTCAATTCGACCGGTTCGGTCGATTTTTAGAAACCAATTAACAGACCTACTTACAATGTGTTACAAACATAAGAATATTTATTTGTTATTGCTTAAATGTAAATTAAATGAGTCAATAAGCCTCATGGCTTAAACAGCTCGATTAATTGCAATGACTCATATGGCTTAACTTAAAGACTTTTGTTTTATTATTCTATTGAAGTTACTCGTATACCCCCAAGTATTAACTTTATACTAGGGTTGGGTCGGTACAGTTAGGCAAAACCGAAGATTGGACTGGACTATAAAAAATTGAATGTTCTGGGACCGAGCCCGAACCAGATGAGACTGGTTAACCGGACTTCAGGTTAAACGAAATTTCGGTCCGGGTCGGGCCGATTTCGGTCCAAATAACCATTTCAGCCAAAAGAATTTATCCCTCTATCTGTTTCTTCTCCCATTCAACCCAAACAGGTGAAGAAATGTAATTAGCCATTACAATAAAGATGTAGGTTTTTATTATTGTGGATTACTCGTGGATCTTTTGCTCAAGGGCCAAAGATTGTGATTCCCATGCAACATTAGCCATTGACATTAGGATTCCATGCAACCAACACACCCTAATTAGTGAGTTCATTTTTCTTGAGTAATTTTGTCTTGATATGCAAAAATCAACTACAGATTGCTGGAAGGATTGAACAGCAGATCTGTTCTGATAGCATGTCTATGCAATTTGCCATTAGAAATAGCTGAGAATTCTGTTTCTTCAGTAGCTTTTCATCTGATGTGAAAAGAGCTCACTGTACTTGGTTTTAGCTGTTAGTGATAGTCCTCTTAAAGGAAAATAGAGCCATATGCTTACTACTCAACTTTTGAATAGGCTTTATTGCCCAAACCATTATGTACTTGTAATGCAAGGAGAGTTTTAAATCGTGTTTAATTGAGGATGATCTAAAGTGTATAAGCTCTGGTGTCAATATAGGTTGGTGTTTGAGAGTGTTGGACCCTGCGAGTTATTTTATGCAATTCAATTATTGTAAGCACCTCCCTTTAATTCAAGACTGCTATTTGATTCCCCAATTTGGAATGTTGCATTTGGTGTGTCAATGGCTAATGCTCACGCAACAAAGCCACTGTTTTCTAGAGTTTCTCACATTAACCTGTTTCAAAGGATATGTTGGTTGCAAGTGCACACATTTTTCAAATGTGTAGATAATATAAGTAATTTTGATGTACATTAGCTCATATTTATTCTGTCGGTTTCTCTGGATATCAACTGTCATGATCATGAGGCTCTAATTTCATTGTTTTTTAGAATGTTTTAGCCAACTTTTTACTATTGAAATACTTCTCGTGGTATAAATAGAGTCGAATGGCTGGCTTTGAGCAGATGTTTAAGTAATTGGATTTAGAGTTAGGTTCACCACTAGAGACATGAGTTCAGTTGATGTGCTTCTTCAACACATACATCCATGTCTAGCAATTATGTGATACTTGATCCACGAAAATATTTGTTCATGAGAGTCTTAACTTATCTGAATGATTGTTTAATGTTCTTTCTAGCGTGTCACTACTTTGTTCTTTAAGCACATCTGATATATCGCTTACTAGTGCTTTTACATCACTAGTTTTATTGGCATGGCTTTGGGTTCACATTGTGGTCTTCTAAGACCATAGTTTGTTTCTACAAGGGTTTTAGTTGTTGCAAATATAAAAGCCTTTCTATTACTTTGAATTAAATATAAGGTATATATGTTTTATTCTTTTGAGTATTTCTGTAGTGTTCTTAGGCTTAGCTATCCTTTTTTTTTTCTTACTGATCTTCAGGCAGGAAGCTCTTTAGGTACGATGTTTGCCTAGAATCTTCGGTGGGTGGCCGCAAGAGACCATCCTTCTGTCTGGGTCCGGATCAAGTGAGATGGCAACCCCTTCACCCTCGGAAAGTGAGATTTGGGAGGTCCAATACGACTGTTTCCAGCATTCTTCAAATAACATGTCATCAGCACGTGTCTTACCTGTTTTGATGTGTTCAGGGGCGAAGCCAGGATTGCTGATAAAGGGGGGCAAAAAAACTTGAAAAGATCAATTTACCCCTGAACGTGATTTTTCGAACCGAATGAAGATTTTTTTTTCTTTTTAAACTCCCAGCAAACTCATCCTCACCAACCCTCTCACTCTCTCCTCTTATCCTTCTCCTTCTTTTATATTTTCTCTCCCTTACAAACCCTCTCTCACTCTGTAATCTCTCAACTTCGCCTCTCATCTCACTCCCAATTTGCTCAACTTCGTAGCAGCTGACTATATTGAACCCTGAAACGCGAACATATCGGTAGCAGAGATTTGTATAGAAATGGGGGACCTAAACTTTAAAAATAACTCATAATATAATTTTTAGTGGAGTTCGGAGCCAAGATTGTATACAAAAGGGGGCAACCTAAACTTTTAAAAGGGGGGCAATATAAAAAAAATTGAGTAATTTAGTGAAATTTTTCATAAAAATAAGGGGGGCAACTGACCCCCTTATCCTAAGGGTAGATCCGCCCATGGTTCAGAAGACGGAATTCTTGCAGTTGTCGAACAAGGTACAACAAACAGTTGTTTACCTGATCCTTGCAGTTTTTTTCCAGGACGAACCTACAACAATTACGTAAAATATGCTTGATAGAAAGTATACTATTTAAGTTTGACTCTACAGGCGAGGAACCTATTGAGATATTGGTGAATCCTGTTGGACAAATCCAATAATGTGGGCACACATATGTAATATAACGTGTATTGCTATCTTAAAGTGTAGTCCATTTAAATATGTGATCTAATAGGGGTATTGGACTATAAGGTATTAATAAATAACATGGTGTAAATAAGGATGTAATTTCTAATTCAATGAGGGGCAGAATTGGAAATTCACAGCCCGTAAGTTGAAGGGTTATGATTTATGGGCATTATAAATAGGATGGGTCCTCGATTGAGCGTATGGGTTGAAACAGAAAAAACTTTTGGCATTGTCTTCTGTATCCTCTCAACAGAGAACTAAGGGAAATCGCTATGGATCGATCGGGTATGTTTCTATTCTTATTGTTTCCATTGAATCAATTAGAGTCTTAAGTTTTTAGTTTAAATACAACAATTGGTTAGCTTCAGTACCTAGAAACACTTGGTGGTTAGATTCCGGTGCTACTACTCACATAAGTGTTTCTATGCAGGGTTGTCTGAGCTACCGAAAACACCTTATAAACTTTGGACAGGCAGAAGACCTAGTCTAAAGCATTTTCACATTTGGGGATGTTCAGCTGAAGCAAGGCCTTATCAGCCGAATGAAAAGAAATTGGACTCCAAAACAGTGAGCAGCTACTTCATTGGCTATTCTGAGCAATCAAGGGGCTACAAGTTCTATAATCCCACTATTATGTCCATTTTTGAAACGGGGACATCAACGTTATTTGAGGATGTCGAGTTTGGGGGAAGAAATAAGGTAAGAGACATTATCTTTGAGGATGAATCAATTTCAACTTCTACTACTATTGTTGACAATGTACATGTTTCAATACCTGTCATTAATCAAGAAACAGATTTGGAACCTCAACAGGACAATGTTGAACTACTCCCTGCTCCAATTGAAGTAAATATTCCAGAAGAACAAACTCAACAACCTCAAGAATAAAAACGATTTTACTCTCAAACATTGTCCTGTTGAGTTTGTTCTTCTATTAAGGCAGCTGCTTTAGTTTGTACTCTATTAAGGATGTAAGCTGCAGTCTTTAGTGTGTCTCCTCAGAGTGATTCAGGTAAGGTAGAATGACTTATCATACTCCTTACCATGTTCTTAAGAGTTCGGTTTTGTCTTTCAGCTACACCATTCATGCTAGGTGATCCCAGCATGGTGTACTATGTGACGATTCCACATTCCTCTAGGAATTTAGCAAATGGTCCTGGACGTTGTTCACCGGAACCGTCATATCTGCCGTAATACTCACCACCACGGTCAGACCTGACACTTTTAATTCGTTTGTTGAGTTGGTTCTCAACCTCAGCTTTGAAAGCTTTGAACATGTCCACTCATGAATGAGATAAAGGTACCCATAGCGTGAGAATCATCTATGAATGATATAAAATATTGTTGACCATTCCAAGAAGCCGAAGGGAATGGTCCACAAATATATGTGTGGATTAATTCTAAGACGTCTGAAATTCTGTTTGCACCCAATCTCTTTTGTTTGGTCTGTTTTCCCTTGATACACTCAATACAGACATCAAAGTCTGAAAAATCAAGATAATCTATTATGCCATCTGACACAAGTCTCTCCATTCTCGTTTTCGAGATGTGTCCTAAACGTTTGTGCCACAGTTTTGATGAATTTCCTTCATTTAGCTTACGCTTAGTACCACGTGATTTCACATGCAAGGTTTCATTATATGAGGCAATAGTATCAAGCAGATATAGGTTATCAAATGTGCTTAATGAACCAGTACCAATAATATTGGAATTTAATGAAAGACTAAATTGATTATTTCCAAATGAACAACAATATCCAAATTTGTCCAACAAGGAAATAGAAACCAAATTCCGTCTAAATGACGGTACTACAAAAGTGTCTTTCAGTTCCAAATAACAACCAGTTCCTAAGAGTAACCTAAAGTTTTCTATTGCTTCCACTTTTACCGATTTTTCATCGCCCACGAAGATGCGTCTTTCAGCATCATTTGGCTTTCGGTAGCTCAGACAACCCTGCATAGAAACACTTATGTGAGTAGTAGCACCGGAATCTAACCACCAAGTGTTTCTAGGTACTAAAGCTAACCAATTGTTGTATTTAAACTAAAAACTTAAGACTCTAGTTGATTCAATGGAAACAATAAGAATAGAAACATACCCGATCGATCCATAGCGATTTCCCTTAGTTCTCTGTTGAAAGGATACAGAAGACAATGCCAAAAGTTTTTTCGGTTTCAACCTATACGCTCAATCGGGGACCCATCCTATTTATAATGCCCATAAGTCATATCCCTTCAACTTACGGGCTGTGAATTTCCAATTTTGCCCCTCATTGAATTAGAAATTACATCCTTATTTACACCATATTATTTATTAATACCTTATAGTCCAATACCCTTATTAGATCACATATTTAAATGGACTACACTTTAAAATAGCAATACACGTTACATATGTGTGCCCACATTATCAGATTTGTCCAACAGATCCCTGTGCAATCAACAGCTTTGATATCAACCCTCAAAAGAGCAGCTTTGATATCAACCCTCAAAACCCATCTGTAAGTTGCATCTCTTTCTACCTGTGCTTCAAAGTGGGTTTCTTGTAATGGAAAGGTGAACTGATGCTGATGCTTTCCCAATTTGTGACACAGAACGTGATCTGAGACAATGACACATAAATAACACAGCAAGTGCGAGAAGCCATTGTAATTTGTTGTGGCTTCACCTGGCAATTGTGCAGTGGAAATGCAGTCAGACAGATTCTATGGATCACGGCAATGAGGTGATTAGACAGAATAGTGAGGAATTTTAGTTTGTATCTGTTTTGTGCTTGTATATCATGTTTTTCACAGTTCTTGTATCTTGGATCAGTCTTTAGATATAAAATCTATTTGAATTCTGTTTCGTGCTTCCCAAGAGTTGATATGTTTGCTGTTACATAAAGAGTATACCCAAAACAACAACAAATTTATTACCAAATTGTGTACAACTAATTATGACTCCTGCGACCTGCTTCACACCAAATCAGGAAGCAGAAATCCCTGATAGTGTGATCCATCATCTAAAGTCAGGGAAAGGGAAATCCCCAGAACTAGAGCTGGAAAGTCTTGGGTAATTGTGGGCAAGTAAATATTGTGTTACCACGAAATAAAAACCTATACAACTTGGTATATATTAATACATGTCCCACAAAGAATTCAGTTTGGGGTCTCAACTATTCTGTATTAAGAGGTTGCATCTCCTTGTTGGTAATCCATGGACAACAGAGGCAGAGCAATACAGATACAGAAGCCAAGAAAAACAAAGCCAAAAGAAACCGAAGATGATCTGTCTGATACTGAGTGATTGGTTGTCTCTCCCTGATGATCTTCTTGAGGAAATCATGTTCAAGCGTCGTAAGCTTCTGTTTTCTACTCTGTGATCACTGGCATTCCTTTCCTATATTTCATACCCGAGAATTTCTTGATCACTGAAGATAAATTTTACCCCTTAGTATACCAAAGGTTCCTTATAGTTAGTTATCAATTTTGCTGCGCTTGTGTCAAGGTTGGTTGTTTGCAGGATGACCAGTCTGTCGATCTCTGTACTCAATCCTTTCACCGCCACTCAAATCCAACTTCCTCCCCTGACTACCAAAACGAGTTCTATTTAGTTGAGGACATCATACATTACAAGGGGTATTTCTTCATATGCAACTTATTGGGGAAACTTGCTATAATTCATAATTTAGATGGTCTTTCTCCTATCGTAACACAACTTGCAATACCACCACCCTCACCATTCCTTTCAGCAATATCCATTCTAAAAATGTATTTGATGGAACTATATCTAGGAAACTTTTTTTTTTCTTTTGAAAGGCAAGCATGCCGTCGGTGGGTATAGAATCCAAGACGTGGGAGTTAAACCACCACAGCCTTAACTATCCAACCAGGCTACCATTGTCAATTTTCACATAAGCTTATGCTAGTCAGTAGGAACACAAGCTTTAATAATTGGCAGTTTTCTATAGAAGGATTTCCTACAACTTAGATATCCAACATCATGGAATATCTCGAATATTACAAAAAAATTGTGTGTTCTCATGGAATGTGGTTTGAAAAAGTTGAATCAATGCTTACTAAGCCTGCGAGAATATAGAATTATGTTTTGGCAAGTAGACTTCTTGTTGAGTTGCTCACAGTTTGAATTTTTTTTTTCCATCACCGATTAGTAAAGAAATGCCCTAGTTTTGCTTGGGCATGCATTATTGCCTGTGTTGTTTTGGTGAAATTTCTTGTATTAAATGATGAACTTGGGCTATGCTCATTGTCTAAAAAATACTGGAGGTTGAAATATCTGGGACGCAACTCCAATGAACAAGTTCTACTTTTATGAAACTGACATCATGTCACCATTGAAATGTTCGTCCTTTTTTTTGTTTTCGTTTTCTTGAAACGTGTCGTTTGGTTATAGTAAACTTTTTTTTATGCATTAAATTTTATTTTCAGAGAAGGCTCTTGTTTCCCAATTTCTCCATTCTAGCTCATCTCATTTTCTCTCTCAATTCTTTGATGTTCTGTTGATTTTTGCCCAGCGGTTTCAAGCCATCACTATGTTGGTTGTAAATCATTACTTTCTGTGCCAGTATGAATCACAGGACACTTTAAGATTTGGTGGAATGCCTATAAGAATATGGCACTTATCTGGAGAGTGTTATCTCCGTGAAGCCCAATTACTTCAATAAAAAGCATGCACGAGTAAACAACACAGTCTTAAATGTGGCTAAGTTTTTAGACTTTATTATGACTTGGTACATTAGTGGCACATGGAACAAGTCTTTAAACAACAAGGACCAGAAGGAAAACTTGTTAAGATCAAAGAAGTTCTCGGTGATGCAGAGGAGAAGCAGTTCAAGGAAGAGGAAGAATCGGTTCGGTTTTGGCTTCAAGAACTGAATGATGTTTTCGATGAGTTTGAATGTAAAGCTTTACAACAACTAGCCTCAGAGGAAGTGAGCAGCAAGAAAAGTGTAATTAAATAACTTTATGGGAAAGTTCTGAAGCTCATTGAGATGTTTCATGAGTTTGTCAGGGATTTTTAAAATTTTTTTAGATCAGAAATAAAACATATTCATCGACCAAATATTAGCATATGGAAGTCCATTATATCACCTAAATTAACATTAAACCAAGTGCAATTCTGCCTGGAACTCAAATTACTGACTATTAGGAAACAAAAACTGAAAGTAAAAATTACTGCCTGGAACGCTCAATATGGTAGCTCTGTACTTGCTTGATCCCACACTATTGATTGCCTCCACTCTAGATCATCATTACTGCATTTGAGAGCTCAAATGACTTGCAATGCCTCTGACAGTAAGACTATATTATCTTACCCATTTCGTGAGCACCATATATACGCCTCTACACATGTTATCTCCTCTGCCTTGATGCTGGTTTGCACCTGCCGTTCAATACATCCTGCACCAACACCTCGTCAGGGATTGATTTGGAGACGGTTATCATTGTAAAATAAGTTATACAAACTAAGTTATGAAAAACTTAGATGGAAAGCAAGAAAATTACAAAAGGAAACCAGCACACAGTCAAAGGAGGAAAGCTTTCCATGACCCATTCAACTTCAAAACTACCTTAAGCCACTCATCAAGTCCTCACAATATTCATGAGTTATTTTATCATCCATTTTAAAATGCAACTCAAACACATAGGACCTTAAACTCGCGTAATTGATATCCAAGGAGATTAGGTTAGAGTTGTTTGTATGACTACGCTGGAGGTATCCAGGCCAAAAACATGGTTCGGAGGAGCTCTATTGAGATAACTTTTGCCCCTCGGATCATTGCTAATGGGACCATGACATGCGGTCCTCATGGCTAACATGCAAATCTACGCCAGCTGACTATCACCATCTAGGAACCCACGACTGCACGCAAGGGGGGACTAAATACACATTTTTTTTTTGGTTTTTTTGGTTTTTTGTTCAATTGAGTTTCAGGCAGGGTTCAATTAGTAAGGGCATGTAAAAATAATAATGTCTATTGTCTCAACCGGTTAGAAAATTTTTTGAAGACGTTAGATTAAATGGACTAATGCATGCCCAAGCAAAACTGGAGTAATGCTTCCACCTAAATGATGTGTGCAACCAAATAGATTAGTTGATCGAAGTAATCTTCGATCAGTATGCAGTATTAAAATGCTTTTATGAATGAAAGTCTTCTTTGACTTAAACGATGTAAATGTTGTTCCACTCTCACTTTCATCTTCTACCAAAATTTCTTTGTTTCAAATATATTTTTTTATATCTTTTCATTCAATTTCTTGGTTCGCAGTAAGTAGACGGGAGATAAGTCTTCTGAATGGACAATGGGTCCTATGGTCTTAACATCTTGCACCAACAACCATTTGATTTTAGGTGTAATAATACAAGTTGACTACTATATTTCCAAGTCTTGCTGAGACACATCCAATCCTCATGTTGGATGCACAGTAGCTGAGTTGTGATTGTTTGGCAAGAGTGCCTTGTACTTCACTCAGAGTTTGTCAATCTTGGGCGGAGAATGCGGCAAATAGCACCACCACATACATCGTGGTCACCGCGGAATTACTTACGCGAACCTTGACATAAAGTTTTTTAGGTGGGGTATTCAATTCGGGATTTGAATGAACTTTGAAGATTTTTAAATCTCATAGATTTTAAAATGTTTCAAATGATTTTACAAAATCTACTGGATTTTGATGAATTTTAAATGATTGAATTTTGTAGATTTTATAGGTCTGTTATAGATTTCTATAGATTCTTATAAATTCAATGGATTTTTATAAATGTGTTATTAGTCATAGGAAACAATGAAATAACATCACCTTCATTGTTATCCATGACAACACAAATCATAAAACATCAATTAAACAATTGTTTGTATGTTATGAGAATTTTACTTCAAATTAAAAAAAAAATTTAATACAATGAAGATGGTCCAAAAGTAATACAAATTAAATAACAATTTGACCTCAAATTGTTATCCCCACCACCGCCACCTTTCATCCCTTCTTCTTCTTCTTCAATCACCATCACCATGCTACCGCCACCTCTCCTCCTCCTCCCCATCTTCTTCTTCTTCTTCTTCTTCTCCATCAATCGCCACTACCACCTCTCATCCCATAGTCAAATTTGTCGCTATAGACAACATTTCGTCGCCATAAATATTGGGCGACAAAATATTCGTCGCTCAAAGGTTGTCACCACAGCTCTGTCTCGCAAGCCTTTGCGCGACGAAAAAAAATCAACGTCGCTACAAAATCTTTTTTGCGCAACGACACCACAGCTCTGTCTTGCAAGTCTTTGCGCGACGAAAATAAGCTTCATCGCTACAAATGCCTTTTTGCATGACGACACCACAGCTCTGTCTCGCAAGCCTTTGCGCGACGCAACTAAATCTTCGTCGCTACAAAATCCTTTTTGCGCGACGACACTCTCGCAAATCTTTGCGCGACGAAAATAAACCTTCGTCGCTATGAAATCCTTTTGCGCGACGACACCAAAGATCGTTGCATAAGGGTGCGTCGCGTAATACTGTTTTGCGCGATGCTAATTTCGTCGCAAGAAACAGAATTTTTCTTCGTGCAAAATATACTTACGCGACGATCCCTTTCGTCGCATTAAACTTTGTCGGCATAACTCAATCGTGACTATCCCTTTCGTCGCGTTAGACTTTGTCGGCTTAACTCAATGGTGACGAACATTTCATCGCACAAGATATTATTTACGCGACAACAATATTCATCACTCTAATGTTGTCACACAGGTTCCGTCGATCCAAACACGCTTGATCTATTCTTATGCGACGAAAATTTTTGTCGCTTAAAGTTCTGTTTAATAATTTTGAAATCTTTTAATTCAAATATTTATTTTAATTAAATTTGAAATATTTATTAATTGAATCGTCTCATGCATAGAAAGGTTTGCTAATTTATTTAAATACTATTAACTTTACAAATTAATAATGTAAAATCACAATGTATCCATTACAAATTAAAAATTTTAAATCGTGTTGTATAGTTACAAATTAAAAAAACACATCAGTACATTTTTTAGGGATGTGGTGGCTGATGATGATTTGTCGACAGTAGCGGGAGGCTCGACAAATTAATAACCGACTGCTGGAGAGCCCCTAATAACATACTCCACCTAATTGCCTCAGATTTTGTTACTGGTGGTGGTGGAGGAAGACGTTCCCTTGTTGTAGGTGGATCAGACAGTGCTGGTGGTGTGGGGAGCAAAGGTGGGGCAGGAAGATGTTGCTTGGGGACATGTTGGCGTGGTGAGGCTTGTAGTTGAGATGGAGCTGAGGGTGTGGTCTTGATGTTACTAGGAGTTACGGGAGACTGAAGAGGCACCTCAGCTCGTATTTTCACTTCTTGTGGGTCAACAAAATCAGCAACCAGGAGTTTTCGTCCATTAGTAGGCCATTGTAGATTGTATACAGCATTCCTAGTCTTTGTAGCTTCTTCCACTGAAGAAAACTGCAAAAGATTTTATTTATGATAAGCAGATGGTAAACCCAAATGTAAACAAAAATAAAAATTGTATACTGAATTTCCAAATTGACTTTGTAAAATTGTGCTCAACTAAAATATAAATTGACAAATAAGAGAAGCAGCGAATTCAGCACCAAAAAAGTCAAATCAACAGTCAGACAAACCCTACGTTTTCATCTTGACGATTTACCGAGGTTTCCATTGACCTATCTATCACATTTTGTATAAACCAAAGCGGAAATTATGAACATAAAGGCAGTCTTGAGTTTTGATGACTCGTCGGTAATGAGCTTCAAATTTTGGTCCGTTGAAAAAATATTAAAAGTCAGATTCCAAAATCTGATCAGCATCTCCTTGAGGCAGACTGGTGCCATGTCACAGTTCTTCATTCCTTCGGATGATATGGGCACAAGTTTGTATGAATGGGAGCTTGCCTTCCCGATTCGGTTGGACGACAGGCTTAAACCTGTTTGATTTGAATGACAGTGGACAGCTCCTACCTCAAACAAAACTCCATGTCTCCATCTTCTCCCCTAGAACTAACTTTCTCATCTGGTCAGTGGCTCATTAATAAGTACAGCCTTTGTGGTATGATCAACAAACAATCAACCACCTGTTCTTCTTGTGTCCTTTCTCTGAGGAGATGAAGTGCTTGTGATTACTGTTTAGGGGTAGATTTCCTACTAGGGATTTCTCTTATTCAGGGGGCCAACCATTGGAAAAATAGAATTGTATCTTCGAAGGAAAACTGGATTCAGTACCAGCTGATTGTTGCAAGTTTGCAGGTAATCCAGAAAGACAAAATCAAAAGTTTTTTTAAAAGCAAAAGGTGTGATCTTCATATGCTTAATATTCAACAAAGATACAAGTGTTGTTTTGGTTATATCTCTTGCCTCCTTTTCTTGGCTCCACGAGCATCTCACTCGTGGTTGCCATTTTAATACAATTCTCTAGTATGTCTTGCTTATCAATAAAAAAAATTTTACTCGATTCAAGCTTGCCAAAGGACGTTGAGTAGACTTTCTATATACAAACTTGATTTCCACTCATGCAAATGCACCATAACATAAAAATAAATAAATAAATAACATGGTGACAAGATTAAGGAAAGAGGAAATAGAGGATATGGAAAAGAAAGGCATACCATCACATAGCAGTGGGTCTTAATGTGGTCCATCCAAAAACTGCAGACTGTACCAGTTTTACTCAGAAGCTCTTGTACAGCTTTCAGGGTAAATGGCCTGAGCAAGTTATCAATCCTGAGAGAGTTGCTAGGAGATTTCTGCGATGGTGGAACTGCCAAGATGAAACAGAGCAATCCAAGATTAAAATACAAAATAAATGTGGTGCATTTACAATTCAGAACACCTGAGTTATAATATCTTACCAACACGCTCCTTTGGTGTGTCTCCACCGTTAAGTGTCGAGTCCGATCTAGAAAAGTTGCGCTTGGGGATACTGGACTGGAATGCATCCTTCGGTGTTGTTAAAGGGGTGAGACCTGAGGACTTTATTTCAGGAATTTTAACACTTTCTGAATTCCACCTTCGCTGCCTCTTTGGAGGTTCACTGCCCCTGATCGGCTCTTGATCTGCACCAACAGAACATTAAATAGATGAGATCATGAGAAGTTTAATCTATATAGTTGTAACCTAAGCTTCAGTATAATGATCCAATAATGTACCCAACTAAAAACTGCAAGATCATATTATTAACTACCAAAAATGATAACATTCTACTCAAATTGCAAAAGCAGAGCGAAACTATTGTGCAAATCCTCCCTAATAAGATCACACAGTTCCTAGCTGCCAATAAAAAGAGAAAATGTTCAAATATTTCCTCCTTTCTCTATCTCCTATCTACACTTTCCTCCCATTTCTTCTCTTTTTCAATAACCTATTGATCTCCCATTTTTTTTTTTTATTAAGAATAACAATTCTGATAACATTTAAGGAACTTTTGGTGCTGATTGAATATATTATTTCAGATAGGATTTAGGTAGAATCCTCATGCAATAGCAAAATCAACAATGTTCTACTAGGTTTCAGATTCAGGGGAAGACAATTTTACAGTTTCATATGTTGGTTACAAATAGTAATCTCATTTTTCCAGCAGCAGAACATGCACAACTATGCTTCATCAGGGCATCTTTTACTGCTTCCAAGCAGACTCTGGGAGTCTGGGTGGTTAATGGGCATATGAGCACTAAGTAAAACAACATCAACATGCTTTAAAAACAATAACTTTGAAGCTAAATCAAATACAAGTCCAGGAATGGAAGAGAATATCATGATAGAATATTGAGTTTGCAATTGGCATGTAAACATATTAAGTAATGCATTACCAGCTAACATTTCTATCTCCTGTCTACTCGAAATGTAAGAACCTCAAAGATTCCATCATTACTAATATTGAGTTTATAATGAAGCTATCAAAAAACACAAAGTCACCTTAACATTAATCCACAATTTATCTATTTCCTTCCTACTAGCTTTGAAAATTCTATTGTTTCTTTCCCGCCAAATGATCCAAACCATGGGATGTAACAATCTATCCTAGACCCATTTTTAAAAAATAAAGAGATTGGAGGGGGTGAGAAAGTGAGTGCCAAATGATCAATAGATTCCTCTTTTGTAGTAGAGTGAAGCTTAGACACATTGTCCAAGAGGTTAGTAGTAGACAAAGTCAGGGACCAACTGTTATAGCACTCCCTTTACTTAGAAATCAGAATATCTACCATTAGATAGTAGATAGGAAGGAATCAAAAACCACTATATATCAATCAAAACTTGATGGTGATGGGCACATGTTCATGTTTTCCGAAATTGTAGACATGATTGAATCACTTATCAAGGTTCATTGGATGGGTACCCTTATAGTGGGAGGGGAAGCTCTGTGAGGGAAGGAGGGGTTGTGGTTACAAGTGAATGGGTGGAAGAGGACCTCAAGAACAGAGGACCCCAAGTTGCATTTGATGAGAGAATAGTACATGTCAGTCTATGTTACATGGAACTTTGATGCGAAACAGAAGGATTTCTATGCACCAGAGGTACATTTCTGCTTGAAGTAGTTAAAGTGGCAACTTGTCTTGAAGAAATGTAGGATTCCATAATTCTGAAAGCAGAGCATAACAGATCACCACCAATTTTTTTCATTTTTTTTTCTTCACATAATTACACCCCATGTTAACTAAGCAGGTCATCTAATTATCAAACTTGTGGGTTAACAATTTTTTTTTCCTAAAAGAACCAAATTGAGAACCTGCGAAAGCAGTGGTACTGGGTTTTTTCCCCATCTTCTCAAAGGAAAATTATCTGTGTATAGGCGATTCTCGCTATTGAGATATATAGCTGACTGACCATTTGAGAATGGTACGTAGAAATATATGTACAAAGATAGAATTACTCCATAAGAGTTGGGAATCTCGAGTATTATTATAGATATGAAGTAAATTTACTTATAAAATCTACCTCTACTTGTCTTAAACAATGAGGGTGATCATACTCTAAGCAAGCTCTTGGTTCTTTTCTACAAGAAATGAAAAAAAATAAATAATAATAATCTCCATAAGGTCAGAAGGAAATGCATAATATTTTGCAACAAATTATATAGGATAGATCAACATTGACCTGATAGTCAGAAATTTCTACTGCAAATGCATCGACGACAAGAACAGTAGGCTCACTGATAGATAAAATATTTGTTGTTGTGTGAGCCCAAATGCATACCAAGCAGAAGCTCCTCCTACGACACCAGCTAAATATATAACAAGAGAAACAGATAGCAAAGAAGCCTGAAATAGGAAGGATGAAAAGAATGTCTACCTGTTACTTATATATAACATAAAACTATGAAAAATGATAAGCAACTTTGAATCTGAACCAGCTACCTTATGATTAGCAAGCCATGTTGTGGTTTCACAGAAAGGATGCGGAGTTTGCACTGCTCAATAATCTGCAACTCGTTAGCCAAAACAGTGATTGTCACATTTTTTCAGCAAGTTATGGTAATAGTACAGAATCCCTAATTTAAACAAGCATAATGAGAATCACAAACATAATCGCTAAATGCAACTAAATATAGCTTTTCAAAGGTGATTTCTTTGCCAAAATCACAGCTAACACCAGCTAATACTGCAGATTTCTTTGCCAAAATCATAACTAATCAACAAAACTTCAAATACTATCAAAACCCACACAGATCCCTCCCCTTCATACTACCTCAAAGAAACCCAATATCATGATTAGCCAACCAAACAATCAAAGCTTCAATTTTTACGAAAACCCATTGTAGAAACGATCCAAATCACAAAACTCCATGAAACAAGAGAGGAAATGAGATCTTACCTTCTCTGCCAAGAGAGAAACTCAGAGATCGATGAGAAGCAATCACGAACTCAGAGATCTGAGTTCAAAGAAGCAATCACGAACCCAGATGAACTCAGAGAAGCAATCGATTTTGCATCGATTTTGAACTCAGAGAAGCAATCGATTTTGAACTCAGATGAACTCAGAGAAGCAATCGATTTTGAACTCAGAGAAGCAATCGATTTTGCATCAGAGAAGCAATCGATGAACCCAGATGAACTCAGAGAACGAACTCAGATGAACTCATTGCATCTGCTGTGATTTGGGGACGAAAGGGTGAGAGGAGACGTGGGTTTGATTTTTGATAAAATCGGTTTGATTTTGCGCGACGAAGCCTTCATCGCTATATATCATACAATTCGTCGCGCCAATATTCAAAATTTCACCCCAATTTTTTTGCCGCCAGAAGCACGCGCCGGGCTTTTAAGGGGTAAAATTTTGTGCGACGAAATATTCTAATTTCGTCGCACAAACATCACATTTATTTATTTTAGAGAAAAATTTTATATCATTATTTAATTAATTAATTGAACTTCGACATTCATTTAACAAAATTATGGTAAAAAATTCATAGTACATTAACAAATTTAATTAAATGAACTAACAAAATACATAATATTATCAACATCTTGTAAATGACCTAACAAATTATATTCCTTCAAATGTATTTAATCTGAATCAGTAGAGTAATCACTTTCGACTTCTTCTTCAAATTCATCTGACATGGTTACCTTAGATTCTCCTAAAACTCCATCTTTTGCAGGTCATACCTCAACATCATATTCGTCATCATATTCCCAAACGGATTAAATCCATCAGTTGCAAGCCCCAATCCGACATTGCGCAGGTCTTCTGCAAAATCGGGATACATAGTATCGAATGCTTTCCAAACCTCTCCATCAGCAGGATGTCTCAAAAAATCATCATCAATCCTTCCTTCCTTGAGCCATCTCATATGACTCGCAGTGTGCGTCGACATGTACAGTCGCTGCAATCTGGGCTTCAGTGGAAGATAACGCAAAACCTTTTGTGGATTTTTCTTCGTTTTATTACCAGAATTAGGCTTATTTCTTGGCTCATTGCACACAGGGCATGCATCCATCCCTTCAATTTCCTTATAAAATAATGCACAGTTGTATTTGCAAGCATGAATCTTTTGATACCTCAAACCAAGACCATTCAACAATTTTTGCGCGTTACAATAATCCTCAGGCAAAACGTTTTCCTTCGGAAGCATCCGCTTCATAATTCCCATTAAATGAGAAAAACACTTATTCGACATATGATGTTTCACTTTGCAATGCATCAACTCCACAATGGCAGTAAGCAGGGAAAACTCTGTGCAACCGGGGTATAATGCTTGTTGGGCTTGTTTCAACAGTCTTTCATAGTTTTCTAACTCTTCACTTTGCAGCATGTTGGGAGGTACGGTATCTCCTACCATATCATCAATGTCATCTTCGTTCATCGATGCATATGGATAAGCATCATTTATTATACTCATAACTTGGTCATTATCATTCATGGACGTTTCTTCAATGTGCGGCACAAGTGGCTGGGAATTCGATGAAGTCGAACCAAATTCTCGTTGCTCCCCATGATAAATCCACCTCGTATAATTCTGAATCATCTCATACCTCGCCAAATGATATCGAACCACATTGAATGTCTGCCACAAACAATTGTTACAACATTGACACGGACACTTGATATGATTCGTCGTACCAGTGACATGTGCCCTTGCAAACTCAATGAAGCTCTCGATCCCATTTAAATATTCATCACAACATTTGTCCTGATTTTGTATATCCACTGTCTTTCCATTACGCCTGTTTTCAGTTTATAAACAAAACATAAGAATTAAAGAGAGTTAACGACACTAATGCGATTAGGTTTCAATGTGGAAATATTTCAGCAGCATCTCAATTATAATTCTTCAAGTGGACGATGTAGATAATATTAATTAATAAATATCTAATATGCACTCGAAAAACAATATGAGACACTCCCAAAAATCCACATGATAGCAACCTAATTTCATGAAATTTCAAAAAATAAAAAAATAAGCAATTTCCTCATCGTTTTCCAAGTGAAAGAGAGAGAAGATTGGAGGTGTGGCCGGCGCCGGCGACACAAAGAGAAGATGAAGCCTAATTAAGTGCTGGAAGCTTGGAGTATATAGTGAGAGAAATCAATTGAGCAGAGAAAAAAATAAAATGAGAGGAGAAAATAGTGAAAAACGCAGATCTGATTATTCTAATTCGTGGAGAAGATGAACAGGTCAGAGCTTGTGCGACGAACCTGCTCGCTTTAAGCGACGAATCTTTGTTGGGAAGACTTTATGCGACGAAGCTTTCCAATTCGTCGCGACAGATATCTTAAGGTGACGACAAAGTTAGTCGCCCTAGGATGTTTTAGGTGATTAACCGACTCTCTTTAAGCGACGAATATTTGTTGTGAGTACTTGATGCGACGAAGGGTTCCCATTCGTCGCGTATGCTATATTTAGGCGACGACGACGTTTGTCGCCCTAGGATGTAAGACTTTAGGCGACGAAACTTTCCAATTCGTCGCGTAAGATATCTTCTGGCGACGACAAAGTTTGTCGCCCTAGGATGTTTTAGGCGATGAACCGGCTCTCTTTAAGCGACGAATCTTTGTTGTGAATACTTGATGCGACGAAGGGTTCCTATTCGTCGCGTACGCTATCTTTAGGCGACGACGACGTTTGTCGCCCTAGGATGTATCTTTGTTGGGAATAATTGATGCGACGAAGGGTTCCTATTCGTCGCGTAAGCTATTTGTAGGCGACGACGACATTCGTCGCCCTAGGATGTATTTTTGTTGTGAATACTTTAGGCGACGAAGCGTATCTTTAGGCGATGACAAAGTTTGTCGCCCTAGGATGTTGTTCAAAGTGGCAAATTTTAGGCGACGAAGGCTTCTGGTGCGTCGCGTAAGCTATATTTAGGCGACGAAATAGTGTATCGCCCGAGGATATTAAAGTTGGTCGTTTAAAGTGGTCGACACGTAGCCCTGGGTATTTTAGGGTGACGAAATATTTGGTTTTAAGCGACGACACATTGTCGCATATTAGGTATGCGACGAAGGCTTTAACTGCATCGCGACAGAGGTTATGACGCGACGAAACCGCTCGTCGCATTAAGTAGTTAGCTATTTTTTGTACTTGCGTGACAATATTAAATATGTCGTCACGCCATGATAATTTTGAGCGACAAAACTTCCCTCGTCGCGCTACGAGTCGTCGCAAAAGGGGATTTTTTAGTAGTTTTCATCTTCTTATTTTCAACCTCCTCGATCCCCTCACTTTTTTTCTGTTCTTTTTTTTCTTCTTCTCTTCTTTCTCCACTTTTTTTTCTCTGTTTTTTTCTTTTCTTCTTTTGCCATCACGAAGGTTCTGGCAAGTGGGGAACCTCCATTAGCAAAAACCTCCGCAAGAGCGAAGAAGAAAAAAATGGGAAAAGAAGAAGAGAGGAGAAAAAATAGAAGAAGAAAAAAAACAAAGAGAAAAGTAGAAGAATAAGAAAAACAAAAAAAAAAAGTAGAAGAAGAAGAAATTAGAAGGAAAAAAGAGAGAAGAACAAAAAACAAAGATGAAGAGAGGACAAGAAGAAGAAGAGAATGAGAAGAAGAATAATAACAAAAAAGAAGAACAAGAACAAAAGAAAAGAGGAAGTGCGAGCGGTGGTGCAGCCAGCGGTGGTAGGGCATGGTGGTGTGGTCGGAAGTTGTGGGGCGAGGTGGTGTTGCTCCTGTGAAGAGAGGAGATAAGGGAAGGTGGTGGTGTCTTTCAGCATATCACAAAAAATGGAAAATAGTGGTGTTATTTAACAATAGCAATTACAAATCCGTTGGAATATGAGGGGAGAATGTTGGATTTATAATAACTCTTGTTATATATATTTTCCACTCACAATTCATTCAAAATCCACAACTTTAACAAATCCATTAAAATCCAACTTCTTGAATACCCCCTGATTTTGATGGACTTTTGAAAAGCATGAATTGAATACCCGGCCCCCTGATTTTGATGGATTTTAAAACAATCCTTTAAAATCGATATTTGAATACCCATAGATTTACATGTATTATTTTAAATCTTTAATTGAATACCCCTGAATTTTAATGAATTTTAAAATATTCACAATCCTTAATTGAACATTTGCAGATAAGTAAAATTAATGCTTTCATGAAAAAATATATTTAATACAAGTGTTCTAAAAAGCTCTAAGCGCTGGGCCGGTGGCGTGTAGGTGCCTAGCACCCAGGGGCCTAGGCGGCACCTAGGTTTTGTATTATAACTTTAATAATTTACAAAAGTTAAGTATAATACCTTATCAATTACATCTAATATTCATTAGCTATTTTATCATCCATTTTAAAATGCAACTCAAACACATAGGAACTTAAACTCGCGTAATTGATATCCAAGGAGATTAGGTTAGAGTTGTTTGCATGACTACGCTGAAGGTATCCAGGCCAAAAACATGGTTCGGATGAGCTCTATTGAGATAACTTTTGCCCCTCGGATCATTGCCAATGGGACCATGACATGCGGTCCTCATGGCTAACATGCAAATCTACGCCAGCTGACTATCACCATCCAAAAACCCACGGCTGCACGCAAGGGCGAATAAATACACCATTTTTTTTTTTTTTTGGTTTTTTGTTCATTTGAGTTTCAGGCAGGGTTCAATTAGTAAGGGCATGTAAAAATAATAATATTATCTCAACCAGTTAGAAAAAAATTTGAAGACGTTAGAGAGATTAAATGGACTAATGCATGCCCAAGCAAAACTGGAGTAATTCTTCCACCTAAATGATGCGTGCAACCAAACATTTTCTACCCAAATTTCTTTGTTTCAAATATTTTTTTTGTATCTTTTCATTCAATTTCTTGGTTCGCAATAAGTAGACGGGAGATAAGTCATCTGAATGGACGATGGGTCCTATGGTCTTAACATTTTGCAGGTGTAATAATACAAGTTGACTACTATATTTCCAAGTCTTGCTGAGACACATCCAATCCTCATGTTAGATGCACAGTAGCTGAGTTGTGATTGTTTGGCAAGAGTGCCTTGTACTTCACTCACAGAGTTTGTCTATCTTGGGCGGAGAATGCGGCAAATAGCACCACCACATACATCGCGGTCACCGTGGAATTACCTACGCGAACCTTGACATAAAGTTTTTTAGGTGGGGTATTCAATTCGGGATTTGAATGAACTTTGAAGATTTTTAAATCTCGTAGATTTTAAAATGTTTCAAATGATTTTACAAAATCTACTAGATTTTGATGAATTTTAAATGATTGAATTTTGTAGATTTTATAGGTTTGTTATGGATTTCTATAGATTCTTATAAATTCAATGGATTTTTATCCATGACAACACAAATCATAAAAAAATTGTTTGTATGTTATGAGAATTTTTACTTCAAATTAAAAAAAAATTAAATACATTGAAGATTATCCAAAAGTAATACAAATTAAATAACTATTTTACCTCAAATTGTTATCCCCGCCACTTCTCATCCCTTCTTCTTCTTCTTCTTCTTCTTCTTCTTCAATCACCACCACCACCATCAATCGCCACTGCCACCTCTCATCCTCCTCCCCATCTTCTTCTTCTTTTTCTCCATCAATCGCCACTGCCACCTCTCATCCCACCTCCACCCATTTTCATCTTCTTATTTTCAACCTCCTCAATCCCCCTCACTTTTTTTTGTTCTTTTTTTTTTCTTCTTTCTCCACTTTTTCTCTATTTTTTTCTTTTTGCCCTCACGAAGGTTCTGGAAAGTGGGAACCTCCATTAGCAAAAACCTCCGCAAGAGCGAAGAAGAAAAAAATGGGAAAAGAAGAAGAGATGAGAAAAATAGAAGAAGAAAAAACAAAGAGAAAAGTAGAAGAATAAGAAAAACAAAAAAAAAGTAGAAGAAGAAGAAATCAGAAGGAAAAAAGAGAGAAGAATAAAAAACAAAGATGAAGAGAGGACAAGAAGAAGAAGAGAATGAGAAGAAGAATAATAACAAAAAAGAAGCACAAGAACAAAAGAAAAGAGGAAGTGCGAGTGGTGGTGCAGCCAGCGGTGGTAGGGCATGGTGGTGTGATCGGAAGTTGTGGGGCGAGGTGGTGTTGCTCCTGTGGAGAGGAGATAAGGGAAGGTGGTGGTGTCTTTCAGCAGATCACAAAAAATGGGATGGTGGCGTCCTTCAGCGGAAATGGTGGTGTTATTCAACAATAGCAATTACAAATCCGTTGAAATATGAGGGGAGAATGTTGGATTTAGAATAACTTTTGTTATATATATTTTTCACTCAAAAATCATTCAAAATCCACAACTTTAACAAATCCATTAAAATCCACTATTTCTTGAATACCCTCTGATTTTGGTGGACTTTTGAAAAGCATGAATTGAATACCCCCTGATTTTGATGAATTTTAAAACAATCCTTTAAAATCGTTTTTCAAATCGATATTTGAATACCCATAGATTTACATGTATTATTTTAAATCCTTAATTGAATACCCCTGGATTTTAATGAATTTTAAAATCATTCACAATCCTTAATTGAACATTTGCAGATAAGTAAAATTGATGCTTTCATGAAAAAATATATTTAATATCAATGTTCTAAAAAGCGTTAGGCGCTGAGCAGGTGGCGAGTAGGTGCCTAGCGCCCAGGGGCCTAGGTGGCACCTAGGTTTTGTATTATAACTTTAATAATTTACAAAAGTTAAGTATAATACCTTATCAATTACATCTAATATTCATCAGCTATTTTATCATCCATTTTAAAATGCAACTCAAACACATAGGACCTTAAACTCGCGTAATTGATATCCAATGAGATTTGGTTAGAGTTGTTTGCATGACTACGCTGGAGGTATCCAGGCCAAAAACATGGTTTGGAGGAGCTCTATTGAGATAACTTTTGCCCCTCGGATCATTGCCAATGGGACCATGACATACGGTCCTCATGGCTAACATGCAAATCTACGCCAGCTGACTATCACCATCCAGAAACCCACGGCTACACGCAAGGGTGACGAAATACACCAAAAAAAATTTTATTATTATTTTTGGTTTTTTGTTCATTTGAGTTTCAGGCAAGGTTCAATTAGTAAGGGCATGTAAAAATAATAATGTCTATTGTCTCAACCAGTTAGACAAAAATTTGAAGAAGTCATAGAGATTAAATGGACTAATGCATGCCCAAGCAAAACTGGAGTAATTCTTCCACCTAAATGATGTGTGCAACCAAACAGATTAGTTGATCGAAGTAATCTTCGATCAATATGCAGTATTAAAATGCTTTTATGAATGAGAGTCTTCTTTGGCAAGTCTTGCTGACACACATCCAATCCTCAAGTTAGATGCACAGTAGCTGAGTTGTGATTGTTTGGCAAGAGTGCCTTGTACTTCACTCACAGAGTCTGTCAATCTTGGGCGGAGAATGCGGCAAATAGAACCACCACATACATCGTGGTCACCGTGGAATTACTTATGCGAACCTTGACATAAAGTCTTTTAGATGGGGTATTCAATTCAGGATTTGAATGAACTTTGAAGATTTTTAAATCTCGTAGAAATATGAGGGTAGAATGTTGGATTTAGAATAACTCTTGTTATATATATTTTCCACTGACGAATCCTTCAAAATCCACAACTTTAACAAACCATTAAAATCCACTACTTCTTGAATACCCCCTGATTTTGGTGGACTTTTTAAAAGCATGAATTGAATACCCCTTGATTTTGATGAATTTTAAAACAATCCTTTAAAATCGATAATTGAATACCCATAGATTTACATGTATTATTTTAAATCCTTAATTGAATACCCCTGGATTTTAATGAATTTTAAAATCATTCACAATCCTTAATTAAACATTTGCAGATCAGTAAAATTGATGCTTTCATGAAAAAAATATATTTAATACCAGTGTTCTAAAAGCGCTAGGCGCTGGGCGGGCGAGTAGGTGCCTAGCGCCCAGGGGCCTAGGCGGCACCTAGGTTTTGTATTATAACTTTAATAATTTACAAAAGTTAAGTATAATACCTTATCAATTACAATCAATTTAATGCCAAGATACATATGCAAAATTTAAAAACATGAAAAATTAACAATCATGAGCAAAATTTATTAAAACTCAAATGACTGAAGTTGGTCATGATGAGTACTTTATATAAATTGAATTTGTAGACAAATATCCAAACATACTCTTTTATTTTTCTTCAAATTGCATAAATAACCTCAGTCAGGTTTGATAAAATCTACATTAGTAAAATAGGTACTGGCAGATCCTTTGAGAATTTCATTAAGTAATCATCATTTGCTACATTTAGACATATACTGAATAAAAAATAATTAAATAGTTTATTTCTTAAAATAAAGGAAAGAAAAATAAAATAAGAACACAATCAGCCTTATTTTAAAAAAAATTTAAAACAATCGCCTAGGTCGCTCAAACTGCCCAAAACCACCCAGAACCCGCCCAGCCATTAATCTCAGCAGTTTTCTACTTTCTAGTGCCTAAGCGGCCGCCTAGGCCAATTATTAGAACATTGTTTTAAACTGAACATCCAAGTCATCTCGTTCATTCATTTGTTGAAGAGGATTATCAAGTTAAGATATCTTGGAACAGTTGTATTCCTAAGGTAAGGTGACAAGGTAAGTTATGTGGGATAACTGAGATGCATTATTCAACGTGGTTGGATGCACTACTTCTCTATATGGATGTTGTTGATTGTATTCTCGCATCCAACTGCATCTATGTAGATAGATGCATTAAGCCAAAGTTGTAGGGAAATATATGACGACCTTCTTTGCATTCAAGTGTGATCACTCATCATTAATGATGCACGGACTCGGATATGCGTGTCGTGTTGGATACGGATACAACACGGTGACTCGGCAATTTTCAAAAAATAGGACTCGGCGACACGGTCAAATTTATTTTTTTAATATATTTTTTTTGTAACTCATATAAACATAAAATCATAAATAATACTATTAAACAATCCAAACATGTTGCCTAATATCATAAAACCAATGGAAAAATATATTGCACAAGCACTAGTCACCAGAAGTTGATGGAGAAACATTTAGATTTATTTTACAAATAAGCAAAGTTGCCCTGCTTCAACAGAACGACACCAAATCCACTAGTCATGAAATCTCAATACAAGAGTAAGAAATTTCCAGTCTTTTAAACCCAGTTCTCTTGTTTAAAATCTCACAAGAACTCCAAGAAAACCTCTGTGTATCAGCAAGATCAACTCTATAGAACTTGTTATAGTTTCCTCATGCATCTTATCATACAACCACATCTCATTAAACCAGGCAAGAAGCTCATAGGAAACAAGACACAGAGATGAACCAAAGGTCGAAGAAAAAAAATTCAAGGTGAACACTGAGAGCAGAAATCACAGGAAAAAAAAAAAACAGAAGGTACCTGAGGACGACATCCTTCCGTCGATCGATTTCCCTCTCTCTGTCGATCGATCTCTCAGCCGATCCCTCTCCCTCTGTTGATCCCTCTCCTCTCGGCCGATTTTTTTTAGGGTTTGCTTTGAATCGAAGAGGAGCTAAGCTGAGGATTATATACCCCGTGTCTGGACCGTGTCGAGGTCCGTCAATAAATTTTGACCGTTGACCACGTGTCGGGCACGTATCCGTGTCTGACACGTATTTGACACGCGATACGGAAATTTTCCGGAGAGTCGGTGCATTAGAGCTCATCATTGATACACAGATGAACTAACTTTATGTTTTTTATTTTTTTATTTTTTTTATCTCAAATGCGCAACAGATTAGAAGTGAAGCTGATGACCTTGGATTTGTACATCGAATACAAAAATAACTTTGATCTATGTACCACATTTGCTTGGATGCATATTACAGAAATTCAATAAATTTAATGCATTGCTTAGGAAAAAGGAAAAAAATTAATATCTAAAAATCTATAAGAGAGAAATCTAATGATCTCTAACTACTTTTCTTTATAAACAATTCAAGAAAAAAAAATGAACGATCAAACACGTTTTACACCTCACTCAGCTTTCTTGACTTCTTCATCTCCTTTTTTTTAAGTTTGTCAAATAACAAAACAAATCTACTCAACTACCACTCCCTTTCAACTCCACTCATCAATAATACATCAACAGCACAATATGG